>VXBW01000146.1:305724-317518 GCA_013400375.1 Thinocorus orbignyianus
AAAAATTACTTTCAACTTAAATTATTGTGCCACATACATAACTCGGTGAAGTTTCTAAGTATTTACTGCTGTATTAAAAATAGTTAAAGTGCAGACTAACCACAACTGGTTGAATGGGCACCAGAGTCAATGAGATCAGATATTTAATATTGTTAATCAAAAAGGATATGAGTGCTCTCCCTGTAAAACAGAATTATATCTCTCCATCATGAAATAACCGATTCTGACTTCTTAAGAGATGTCATGAGAAAACATTTAAAAATGCTTTTTTGAAAAGGAAAGAAACCTCAGAAATTTCCTCTTATTAATATCTCATATATTTATACTATTTGTTACATGCTGTAGCACACCCAAATAGAATTCAAGGCATAAAACATTTTCTTGTAGAATGTGTTATAATGAGTCTTTAAAGTAAGAATCAATCTGTTTGAATAGGAAGTACCAGATGTGTGTTCACTAGGATGAAAAAGGGACTTTTCTCTCATCAGTGCATAGAATGCTCGTAATTCCTCCTAGAGGATGGAGGAGAGATATTCATGAACAGAAGGCATGATGCAGTATGATCTAATGGATCAATCTAATGCTGAAATCCAAGAATTCCTGTGCTCAACCAGGCTTTGCTACAGGGTTTTGAGATCTTTACCCAGGTAACTGGGTCTCCTGTTTCCTTCCAGAGAGAGCCCACATTTTCCATAGTCTTCCTTTTGTCACTGACATACCTGTAGAAGTTTTTCAAGTTGCCCTTGACATCCCTGGTCAGATTTGACTCTATCTGGGCTTTAGTTTCCTAACCTGATCCCTGGCTGCTTGGGCAACTTCTCTGTATTCTTCCCAGGCTACTTGTCTTTTCTTCCACTCTCTTTCGGCTTCCTTTTGGTGTATTCCACTTCACATGGACTAGGTCATCTTAAACAATGAGTTTTGCATTTGCCTTCAGTTCAGTCAGGTTTTCCATTCAGTACCTAAGTCACTACTGAAAATAAGACTTTGGATGGAAAGTTACTCACGTGGATTTAATATATGCATGTATAGTGTTCTGCAAAAAAAAAAAAAAGCTCCTTTCACTCATCTTTCAGCAGCAAAATGAGACGCAAGCAGACTCTGAACTGAATTATCTCTTGCACTGAAACTGAAGGGAAAACCAACATTTTACAAACATTTACATCTTCAGAACATAAAAAAAAAGAATTCTCATAATTAATGCCAGATCAATATCCTTGATTTAGATCTTTTGACAAGTAACTGCCCCCCTAACTCTTTACTTCAACTTCCCCCACCTCTCCTGCCCCATTTTAGAATTTGAAATTAAAAGCATAAATTATATGTTGTAGCTTGAAGCTAAAAGATTATTTTGTCTCTGACTGTTCTTTTAGAACAACAGCCAGCCAAAACTAATTCAGCACAGTCTTACTGAAGTGCTTGGAGCAGTCTGTCTAAACAGCACAGGCCTTCTTAATTTACCAAACGCTCACACTGCCTCCAATTAGGATGAAAGTGACTGTGCCAATGAAGAAAAAAAGTAACTTGAATCTTTCAAGCAGCAGTTGAGAGAGTATGAAAACTTGCACAGATCTGGCTTTCAAACTCAGGTCAGCTCCATACCTTTGACCTTCTTGAGGGCCTAACAAAATGGTAGTGGGAACAGAAATTCTTCCCTGTTTGTGTTGCTGCTGGCTATCAATATGTTGCATCTGACCTTGCAGAGATTTAGCTTTTATTGTGACCTAGCTTTGATATTGACATATCAAAGTCACAAACCAGATCATTTCAGTGGACTGACTCCTTGCAGTCCATTTTGGGTTATCTCCCTGAGCAAGCCAGAAGACATCTGAACTCTCCCACGCTCTGCTTGAGCTATCATTTGCTCTTCAAAAATGGGCAGTGGCAGAGATTTCATAGGAATGGGCTGGAAAACTTCTTGCGTGCAGCCATAAAAATTGCTGTGTGACAGGGATACTGAGCAGGCGGAGACACACTGGTTTGGTGTGATTCCCTTTTCACACTTCTAAAGAAAATCCGTGCAAATTTCAACTGGAGATCTAGGGTACTGGAATGTGGTACTAATGCACAGATAGGAGGTGCTCGAATTATGATTGTTTGTGCTTGTCAATTATAGCTGCAACCATAATGGTGCATTGGATGAGTTAACGAAGAGAGCATTCCAAGGTTTTGATAGAGCCTGTAGCATAAGTTGACTGCATCAGCAGGAAGAAGTAAGGTTGCGCTTTCTAACTTCCATGTACTTGACTTTGCAACTTTAATAATATTCTTCTGTTTGAAACACAAAAAATAATTATGGCATGTTATTTTCTGCAGGCTGTGTAAATAAATTTGTCATGAGCAGCCACATTATATTTGTAATCTATCTGATTAATTGTTTCTTAGGCCAACAGTATACGAAAATCAAAGTAAAAATATTTTGTATTTAAATTATGCCTGTTCTGCAGCAAAAAATCATTTAAGGTGGCCCACTTAAGTGTGTGAAAAAGCTATTTAGAAAGAAATATTATTTCCTTTCACATCTTCAGAAGTATTTAGCTTAAGTGTAAGATAAAAGTTTCAATGGTATTTATTTATTCTGATCTGATTTCCTTGCTACTAAATCTAATTTTATATAATTGTAGAAGAGAAAGTAGATCTCAAAACCTCAAAATAATACAAAAAACCCATGAAATTTTTATGGATAATCACATTAGTCTTGAATAATATGGCTTTTAAGAATGCTGGAAGACTTAAGCATTTGAAATGCCAGAGTATCTATTCTGTTACCATTATTTTCACAGGCTTGCTTACTCTTTTTATTCAATTTGCTTTCAAATACCTTTACAGCTGAAGCAAATTTCATCTATCAGGGACTCTGCCAAAACAGATATTTTATGGCAATAATAATGCATAAAAATAAGGAGGAGAAAGTATTTTTTATTTAATTCATGTACTTGAGAGGAATTTCATTGACAAGTATCTCCATGCTTTATCAGATGCTTCTGCTTCCTCTCTCATATGTTCCCATAGAAGTATTAGGCTGGAATAAAAATGGAAAGGAGAAAGGATGTAATTTAAATCTTCACAAGAGAGTCAATTTAAAATATGGAAAGTTCACAAATCAATAGTATTAAAACAGTTATTGAATTTAAATATTAATAAGGTGGGAGGAATTGATGGACTGGAACCAGAGCTCCTTAAAGTGGAGCACATTGTATAGCTAAACCATTAGCTTGAGATAGGAAATCTAATTTTCCTACAGCTAATATACCTACAGATTGGAAATACATCGTTGTGACTGTGAATCATAAAAGTGGGGAATATCATCTCTCTTCCATTACACTTAATTGAGTGAGTACTGTGTACAATTTGTCTCTTCTTTTTGACACTGTGGTAAACTTAATAGCAGGCACAAAAGAACTTCAGAATAATCTGCCATCTATGAATTACGTATCTTAAATACACAGACAAAACTTAAATGAGGAGCCTGGCCCAGTATGGATGAAATCAAGTTGGCTATAAACTACTCAGTGAAACTCCTTTGACTTTCCTGTCATGTTGCTCACCACGTCACTGTGCTAGAAAACATTTTGTCTTGTCATTTGCTCCAGTAGAACTGCAAAGACTTCATGTCATTGAACTGTGACACTAAAGAACATTAATTTGTTACAATTTGTGTGGGGCATGAATTAATTTTTTACTGTGACAATGAAACAGAAATGAAAGTGTGTATCAGCAAATTTCACAGAGGTACTATGAACGTACATTTTCAATATTTTAGTTCCATGACTTCAGGTTCCTTAGGGATTTTCTTTGTTATTGTTGTGTTTGGTTTTGGTTTTGATTTTCCCCAAAGAACAAACTATAGAATACTGTTTCACCTTCTTTCAGGGCTGTATCATGCACTGAGCATTATTTTTCAGCACACAGCCAAAAAATAGTTTTTGCATAACATGAAACAGCCCTATGTCTATTAGAAGTTCATTTTAGAATATACCTATTACATGAGTTGATTATGAGTGTATGATAAATATCTCTCAAGAACATGTAAGTAGCTTTGGTATTTATTTGATCATTAAAACATATCCTTGTACACTCTTAACCTGGAATACACAGTAAGATTTTCACTAAGAGCTGCTGTATGGGATTTATTCTGCCTGATGTTGCAGTTTTTCTTTCCATTTATGAGGATGCATGCAGTGCCACAGTGACCTAAGCATTTGGATCTCTGGCCTGAGAATGTTTATCACTCCCAAAGTCTTTCAGAACCTTAATTCGCATCTGTGTGAGGAAAACAGACTTACTTCAGGATGAGTCACTCATCCGCATACAGGATGTGATAAAATTGCTTGCCTGCTTTTTCTTTGTTCTGTTATTTTTGTCTGTCTTTCTAGGTTAATTAGTGGTGTAGAATCTACAGGCCATGAGCGAAATAATGCACGAAACACAGCAATGGGCTGCTGCTTGTTGTTTCCTAGGGGTTCAAAGAAATATTTCCTCTCCTTTGAGCAGGTACACAAGATCATAATCTCACCTGAAATGCTATAGTGCAATATTTACCCAAAGTAAATACAGTCAGGGTTGCCTTCCCATTAGAGCAGTGCTATGTCAGCTCATGAGAGTCAAAGTGTTGTGCTGACTTTTGCTTGGTACTGAAAGAGACGATATGCTTACTGGTGTTTGGCGTTGTCATTCTGTAAAACCCAAGGTCTGGTGAAAAGCTTTGGTGAAGTCCACCCCAAAGATGGAGTTTTATCTACACTAAAGGGCTGGATATTCAATTCTTCTTTTTCCATTTGATTACACATAGGTTCTCATGGTTAGTAGAAGCACAAATCAATAATGAACAAGGACAGCCACGTTTAAAACTGCATTGGTTGATAGGTTCAACACTGTGAACTTTTCCTGTTTACTTGAAGCTTTCTGTGATCATTTCTTTTTTAGTTTTCCATCATGACCCTCTGAGTCCTGTAGTTTTTTGTGGTCTAAAGATATAAACTCCCTGGCATGCCTAAATCTATGCTTTTTAAATTTTACTACTTTCTGTGTTGTAAAACTTAGACAAATTTTCCTTATTAATGCTTTGATATTTGCATCACCCTCAGATATTCTTTCTTTTTTTTTTTCTTTGTGTTTGTTTTTATGAGTGTACGCTTGAATTTTAACATATGGAAGGAGATAAGGAGAGAAAAATGTGTGAAGTAATGAACACTTATATCCAAAACATAAAGTCAGAATTCATGTTGCTATCATTTGACTATGCAATAATGCAGCAGATGACAAGATTAATATTAATCAGCCTACAACTACAGCAGCCTACACTTAGAACTAAACCACTTTGAAAGACAAATTAAATGAAGTAAACATACAGACTATGATGGATTTGTGCTCATCAGAAAACTAGAATAGATAGAGTGTTTTCAGAAAGTAGTAGTAGGGATGTAAGTAAAAAAAAGTTCAGTTAGAATATTGGAAAATAATCCAGAGTATCCATTAATCTGTACAATGGTTAAAAAAAAATCTCTAATGTTTAAATTTTAAAAGTACTGTTCATTGTTAGATATAAAATGCTACTTGTGGCTCCTGAAAAACCGTCAGTCATTGCTGAAGAATTAATTTATAAAGGTTGCTTGGAATGATGGTTCCAAAAGCGAGATTCAGTTAGGCAGTCCCTTGGGTGAGGCAGCAAATGTGTTTCAGTCTTACAAGGTCCATTTCCACCACTGATAATCTGGCCTGTTGCCTTTAAGAGATAGCAAGAGATAATAAGAGATCTGAAAATACAATTAAATGAGCCTCATGGGAAATAAAATATGACAATTTTATGTCCTGACACACTTTAGGAAGGGGAATGACAAACTCAGAGACAAAAGTGTAGGGGGAAGAAAATTATAAGGCTGAGTGGAAGAAAGTGCATGGGATTTTTTTTCCCTCTGGACTTTTCTGTGGTGTATAATCTTAGCCAGACCCAATACAAAGACCATGGATTTTTTATGCTTTATGTATGGATGAATTCCCTAAACTTCAAATGCTTGTATGCTCCTTTCAAGAAACATTGTGAAATAATGTATTTTTTTCTGCCCTGTGGAACCCATTGGAATTGGATGACATGTAACTTTAGAGTGGATGCTGTAGAAAGCAGTCATTGTTTAAAAAGAAATAGCATCCATCAAGCCTGGGAACTGAAGAAACCTCTTGTCCAACAGAGAAGCGTGATTTACACAGTCTAGTTTAGTCTCAAATTAAGGTTTTGTATTTAGTCTCTCTGCGACAGACACAATTCTCTTCTTAGAATAACATACCGAGGCAAGAAAAAGTCTAAACATTTATAATTTACAAGGCTGGTGATAATTTGATGCTTAAATATCAAAAGGCAGATCAACAAACAGAAAACAGAAGCAAAAGAGCTCAGTCCAGCCATGGTTGTCTGAGATGAGCCAGATCATGACAGCTCTGTGAGGATGAGGACTGATTCCTCTCGAGAGAAAACACAGGCACATGAGTAGCAGCTGTAGCACGGTTGTGGCTCTTGGGATTTGCGCTCGGCAGAATGACACACACACATGCACAGATACACAGAAAATGCCCTGCTGCAGCAGAAGACAGCTCACAGCTCTCTGCTAATACAGTCCTCTGGGTTCAGCTGTATCAGACTTGTTATATAAGTGACTAAAGGGTGCCACATATTAATTGCATCTCTCACGTGTCTAACCTCATCCATGGAAGTATGGCTTTTACAGTGAGTGTGAATGCATATGTTAATATCTTCAGCATAACAATCTCATCAGGCGGTACAGAATCACTAGACTGAAGTACCTATAGGATAAAGTCTTATTTACTTGAGCAGTGGAAGCTCATACTTTTAATGTCTCGAGTCTTCGGTGCAAGCCACATGACGACTCAGATGGCAGTCATGCCATATGAGTCAGGCAGCCAAGAGTACGCCTCTAGTACCCGAATGATTTTAATTGCAATAGAGAATCTGTAATGAGCCCTGTTGATCTTTGTTGTTTTGTCTGTAGCAGAATGATTAGTGACATGGGTAAGGTTAGAGCGTGTAGCCAAAAGTAATTAATTTTGTTTTGCAAGTTGCGGGGAATTTTAACCTTAGCATCAGAGAGAACGCCTGTGTCACTGTTGATGCTGCTGATGCATGCAGTGGTAATGAAGGGTAAAGAAAAGCTGGGGGGAGGGAAGGAACTAATGACAAAATCAGTGTTATAGAAAAGCAGATCAGACAGACTGCAGGCATTCCAGTCCTGTTTATCCTACTTCACAGTATTGATTATTTGCAATCAGCAAGACAAAAACTGCTGAAGGTGAAAGTCAGTTGAATAGGGAATAGGTTATTTAGCATGTTAGTAAAGAATTCTTCTATTTACTTTTTCAGCTTTCCATTATTATAGCAACTTTCCTTTGTATTTATAGGAGGCTGAAGATGTCTGCATTGCAGCATAATTGGTTCTGGCTGCTGGCCACCTGACAAAGTTAATTATTGATTTTCTGTGCATCGGTCCTGTGAGAGAATCCAATGTCTATACAAATTAGTTGGAGGCAACTGTCTCATAAAATAGTCAGAATAAATCCTTTATACCTTCCTAAACAGAAATGTGATAGATTATTGGCTTTTGGAGGGAAAGGGCAAAGTACTGTACTAACTGCTATTCATGAATGACAAAGCTTCTTCACTGAGGAGCTCAATTCAAATCAAAAGGTACAAGCATTAAGGAACTGCATTCACAGTTGAGTCTGAAGAATACTAATTATTTTCAAATGCATCCTACTTTAATAAACTGCTAGTGCTAAATGGATCATTTCAGGTTTTGAAGGACTGGGATTATTGTATTTCTGGTATTTAATTTCAAAATGCATTCTTCCCACTACATTTTGAAATAAAAATATTTTTACCTATTTATAACCATGGAATTTATACCTTCAGATAACAAATTGCACTTTCTATCTGTAATCTCACGAAAATCAAGAAACTCATGTTTCTGAAGTATTTAAACATAATATTTAAAGAACATCTGGAAGGAGCAAGTTAAGGCTCCTGTTTAAGAAAACAGCCACACAAAGTTCCCCTTAAAGAGGACGAAAACTTCCATAGGATGAATGATATTATCAAATCCAGATATTGTCATATTAGCATACACAAGTACAGATGTAAATACTTGCTTGGCTAATCTTTAATTAAAAACATGTGAAAATGCTAATTTTTCTGTATTAATTTGCCCATGGTGAATCACAAGACACAAATGAAGTAACAGAGACAAGCTCTTAGCCTTGGTGGTGAAGCAAACTTCAAAGAGGTGGAGAAATCCCTGTTTAGCAAGGCCTGTTGACACATCATTTTACTCTGCTTGCAGAAGTTGCTGTTCTCACTCCCCTACCAGCTCTTTGTCACCGTCCCTTTACACACAGGTTACTGCCATTGGAAATCAGCAACTCATCTGAACCTTCCTGGCTAAGCTTCGGGTCAAATGAAGCTGGGGAGTTTTAAATGTTGATCCTTATTAGGTGATTTCTTTGGGACTGAAAGTGATTAGGGAGTATTCACACAAGCAGCTCAGCTGGCAGAAGGCAGAACAGCCGACTGGAGGCAGGCTGGAACAAAACAGGATTTTTTTGCCTGCACAGCTGCAGTCAGAGGGGGATGTGTGAACAAGCCTTAAGGCTCCACAGCTGCTTCCCAGAGTTATAGTAGCCTAGTCTTCTGCTAATGCAGATAGCTGCTATTGCACAAGAGAAACAGTGGGTGAGAAGGCAATAACGTGGCTAGCAGGACATCCTTTGATCCTCCCTCTCCCTGATTCCCATAAAATCCTTTAGTTCCCCTTGAGCAGGGGCTTTATGTTAGGTACACTGTGCAGGGACCATGGAACAACTCAGAAGTCAAGCCTGAGTTTATGAAAGACCTATGAAAAAGCTGTAAACTTATGAAAGTATTTTCCTGGTGAAGAATACAACTGCTGAAGTACAAATATTCCTTAATTCTCGGCTCTGTTCTAAGAAATGTCTCAGGCTTACAGGCAAAACCTTGAAAACACGAGCCAAAAGCTTTGAAATCAGATCCTTAAGAAAAAATACCATCATTAATTACTTTAAATTTGCCCCTCACCCTCTTTTAAATGATCTTATCATTTTGGACTGATGATAGTGTCTATGATATTTAATAGTTTAGAGTTTACAATCTTATAATAATAGCAAAGTGACCCAAACTACTTTAATTTTCTACCTTAGTTTAATCTGGAACTAGGCTATTATCAAAGGAAATGCCCACAATGCACATTATGTTGAATAGCAGTAATTTATTTTAGAGAAAGAAGCAAAAAACTCACCTCTAGTCTCACCTAATTTGCGTCTGTCTGGGTATTCTTATTGAAATAAGTGAAATAGCAATGAGATAAAATGAGAAGAAAATCAGCTCTTCTGAATAAGATTTTGGTAGGTCTCAGGATGGTGATTGGGATGCCTGGGGAGAGATTAAATATGTTCGGTAGTGTTCAGATATTGAATTACGTTACTGATGTGCAAGTTTCTCTTCCCACCACTATAAATCTTATTTTTTTGGCTTTACTAGCCTCTTCATCTGAATCATTCTATGATGGTTCTGTCCTAGTTTTGATTATAACATATGCTGGAGCATAGAAAAAACAAAGCAGGTAATTTCATTCTACAAAATACAGAGCTACCTAAAAGAAAATTATAGAAATGTCATCTCTATTTTTCCTAATAGTTTTGGTTTTGCTTGGTTTGGTTTTTTTCCATTTTTTTTCCTTTTAAGTTTTTCCATAAGGTTTCAGCTTGAAAAGGTTGATAAAAGAGCACAGATATGTTAAAACAGCTGACTCTAGGCGCTGAAATCTTTAAACTTCTGCCACTGCTGCAATCAGGTCTGTGTTTCACCAATAAAAACTTGAAAAAACTTGCAACTACACTGAGCAGAGTGATGAAGCAAGCGATAGTTGTCTATTTTTAATATTGACTCAGTTGTCTTTTTTATTTTAAAGTACAATCTTGAAAGATCAGTTTTTAGGCTTTACAGGCTTTCTAGTCAAACTGGGTGATTAGCCTTTGTACTCAAATACGATCTCATATGACCGATGGAAATCGAAGTAAGATTATGAGATAGAAATGTATTTTAGAGAGAAAGCATAAGTTTTTAATATGTACGTTTGTTTATGCCCATTAAAAACCTAACTTTTGTCATTTGGCATATACCTTCAACAGCTCCAATTTTTCTTTAATATGGATAGCTCAGTCCAGTTATCTAAACATAGTCAGCTTCTACTTAAAGGTGCTCTGCAGTATCTGAAATGTCTGCACAGAGACTGCATTTAAGATAAAGATCCACAGGAGATTCATGACCCACTGGACTAGAAACTGAATGCTCAGAGAAATACTGAGAGTGTTTGAGTGCCTCATTCAGTTTTGACAACTGTTAATAAATTTACCGTCAAGCAGAAGATTTTAAAAATTAACACTCAGTTCAAAGTAAAAGTAGCTATACATGGGCATGAATATCATTTATTACTAATTTCTTTCCTCTGTAACTCCAGTGAAATCAGAATCGCACTCTATTCACACAGTGCAAGTGGGATTATACTCACAATTTCTGACAAGTCATACAACAAGATAATGTAGGAACAAAAAATCTCTAGCATACTGCCCTAGGCCAAAGGAGTGTGAATAAATCTAACTACAAATGAGCTGAATCCTGTATTTCAGAGTCATTTTTAACAACATTCAATTTTTTCCAAGCTCATCACAAATTTTTCAGAAAATTTTGTAGAATAAAGGCAAAAAATTTGCTCCTACGGCCAAAACTTCCAACTTGGTTGTCTGAGAAGAAAGTCAGAGTGAAATAGCATTGCTTTAGGTTGTTTAAAGATCCTGAGATGTACCTGCCAGGTATACCTTTATATCAAAGAACTATCTACAAGCAAGCAATGTTCACTGCGATTAGATGAAACATTTGATAACCCAAAGGCTATATTCCTGACTGTGAAGTTCACAGAGGATTCTCATTAATACAGGACTAAACCTGTTTTGAGACTTTGTCTTCCCTAGCTCTTTTTCCCCAAGGTGATTGTCCTCTTGAGCTTCTGTAAATGGTGAAATCAAAAAATAAAGAACATTTTAACATTAAAACTGGAAAAAAAACACATAATAAAATCTTAGAATGGTTTGGACTGTAAAGGACATTTAAAGGTCATCTAGTCCAACCTCCCCTGCAAAGAGCAGGGATATCTTCTATTAGATCAGGTTTCTCAGAGCCCCATCCAACCTGAAGGTTTCCAGGGATGATGCATCTACCACGTCTCCGGGCAAAGAGTTCCAGTGTTTCACCACCTCATCATAAAAAGTTTCTTCCATAGATCTAGTATAAATCTGCCCTTTTCTAATTTAAAACCATTACCACTTGTCCTATTGCAAGAGGCGCTACTGACAAGTCTGCACCATCTTTCTTCTAAGCCCCCTTTAAGTACTGAAAGGCTTCATTAAGGTCCCTCTGGAGCCTTCACTTCTCCAGGCTGAAGAACCCCAATTTTCTCAGCCTTCCTTCATAGCATAGGTGTTCCACCCATCTGATAATTTTTGTGGCCCTCCTCTGGACCCATTCCAACAGGTCCATATCTTTCCTATGCTGAGGGCTCCCAAGCTGGATGCTGTACTCCAGAAGGGGTCTAATTAGAGCAGAGTAGAGGGGCAGAGTCACCTCCTTCGACCTGCTGGTCATGCTGCTTTTAATGCAGCCCAGGATACAGTCGGCTTTCTGGACTGTAAGCACATATTGCTGGCTCATATCCAG
>VXBW01000146.1:317639-491142 GCA_013400375.1 Thinocorus orbignyianus
TTTGCTGAACCTCACAAAGTTCATATGGGCACACTTCTTGAGCATATCCAGGCATACCATCCCTCAAGCCTGTCAACCACACCACTTGACTTGGTGTTGCCCACAAACTTGCTGAGGGTGCACTTGATTCCACTGTCTATGTTATTGATGAAGTTATCAAACAATCCTGGTCCCAGTATGGACCCCCGAGGGACTCTGCTTTTCATTGATCTCCATGTGAACATTAAGACATTTACTGCTACTCTCTGGATGTGACCATCCAACTGATTCCTCATCCACTGAACAGTCCACCCATCAAATTCACATCTTTCCAGTTTAGAGATAAAGATGTTGTGGAGGACTGTGTTAAAGACCTTACATAAATCCAGATAGTAGCAAACATCTAAAAAACCTGTAGTAAACATTCTCATGGTATGCTGTTTTTCATAATATGAATATTTGGAAAAGACTAAAAATTTTGTATGATAAGGACCTAAACAAATAAAGGTGGCTGAAAATCTTACATTGACCCTATTCATAGGTTTTGGATTATAGCTGTCATTGTTATTGCAGGATTGGTAGTTGTCAGGATATGGATTATAAAGATCCCCATCTCTCTCCATGTTAAAGAATAATGAAAACAGAAAACAAACAAAATAAGCGAATTTCAAATTTTCTTTTTAAACAAAATTATACAAAATCCCTCTCTGCCAATTAAAAAAAAAAAAAAAGCACAGTCTGAAAAAAAATATGGAAGACAGCATCCAGCCTCAGAAGACATAGAGGGGAAGAGCCCCTAATGATTAAGATTAATAATAATTGAGGTCTCTGCAAGGAAAAATCCTGAGGAACAGCAAAAGCTGAAAGACCACTGGAGGAAACCAGGAAGCAAATACAGCCAGGCCTTGGAGGTGTGGGTCCCTTTCTAGTTATTAGAATGTTCTGTTTGTAGGAATTAGATGTGTGCAGATGTGTGTGATTAGAATGAAAGGGCCAAATAGCAAGAATAGCATTAAGCAGGAAGACAAGCAGTTGTTAAGAAGGCACCTTTTCTGTTGATATTTCCAAACTGTTTTACCCAGTTACTTTGCTATTAGTTTTAATGTTATAATTTACATATTGTTTTTATTATTATGTTATTACTCAAAATATTTTAAATTCAAAAGGAAGGCCTAAATAAAGTTTAAATTTACATATTGTTATTTATATTTTATTTAGGCCTTCCTTTTGAATTTAAAATCTTTTCAGTCCTTGTGTTGCTAGGAGGTTCAGTTTTCTCTTTAAGGATATCACTGACTTGTAATGTCTTTTTTCTTATGTCTCTGTCTGCTTAGCAATTAAAACACACTTTACTAATGATCATCTGGCACTTCCTTCTCCTCTTTCAAATGTTCTTTTCATTTTCTCAGCCTATGCTGGCTGTTCTTTACAGTCTCCTCAATATTAGTGTAAATATCAAATCTAATTAAATAATAGACCTAGCTGAATAATGTTTTGCTAAATTTTATCACTAAAAGTACTGGATTCAGTTGTTGACTGCATTGCCAGGGTCATAACATGACACTGGAGAAATTAATAGGGTGAAGAGACGTTGGTAAAAACGTTCATAAATTTTGAAAAAGAATCATTAATTTCACTTAAAGAATTATAAAAGATTTATACTTTCTTTTACATTTATTCCTATTTTCTCAGTCACTCATTCACTTCAAGAGAAGAAAATAATTAACAGGCAGGCTATTAAGACTGTTTGAGTACCTAGTGTTATGTTTAAACCACTTATGGAATTAGAAAATAATGTCTGGGAACTCAGCTTAGTTATTGCTGAATATCCATGTGATGGTCAAGATGTACTTTCAGGTACTTCCATCACTCCACTTTCAAAAGACTGCACTCCTCTAACTTAATGAATTTTTGTGTTCATTGGGTATCACAGTAGAAATATCAATCAGGCAAAAGAACCTGAATCATGAAGTGTCCAGCACCTGTGACATTTTGATTAGTTTTACTGTGATCTCTCTTCTGATATTTTTAAATATAGCAAGTGAAGTAATTCATTCAACGATGACTACTGGTACTCAAAACTGGTACTTCATGTGTAGTTAAGATCTATTAAAATATGCTGGAACGGTTCATGATTTTTGCTGCAATTTGCGGTAACAATAGTTAATAGCCTTCAAGTAAATTGTTATGGGTTTTATTTCCTCTGTGCTCTTTGGTTCTGTGTTATTTTCTTTCTTTGTGTCTATTACTACTGTGCTGGTAAGTGCTTCAAACTTTTTGCAGTACCCTGGACAATGGGTGTGCTTTTTTAGCCACTCCAAGTAGTGTAGACTTTTTACAACTGCAGTTCAAATATAATGTAAAAAGATCCTGAGGAACTCTTACTAAGGTTCAGAACTAAGGAAAGTAACAAGACACCTAGAGAAAGAAACTTGGAGTTTGGTTGTTGGTTTTGTTGGTTCTTTTTCCACTGGGAGACATAAAGTTCAGAAACAAGATTTTCAAGGTGCTTGATTAGAAAGATAGCTACTTGTCAGTCTAGAAATAGAGCCAAAGGATGTAAAGAAAGCTTCAAATTCTGAGTGCAAAGAAAATATATTATTTTCTTAATAGCAAATGTAGAGCTGATTAAATCTGCCAGGCCGACGATCCTGGAAATAAGTGTCCTGCATTAATCCCAGGTCCGTTCTGAGCCACAGCAGTCCATCAGCCACTCTGCAGTTAAGGCTTAACCCTGTCAGTCCCACTGGTCATGCAGCAGGATGTCAGCCCCAGTGGTGTAATATAGTCAGGACTGCACTTATATCTCAGGCTGATGACAAGACTCTCATACAGGCTTCTCTGAGCAGGGGAACATATGGCTTGGGCACAGGAGGCAGCTAATGAAGGTAGATGATTTCCACGTTGTAGTGGACTATTAGTGACATGTAATGTTTAGGAGCTCAGATCTGCCCGTACCTCTGTCTTCAGCTCCCCTCTTTGTCCCTTTTGTTTCCTACTGGTATTATGTGCTCCTTTCTCCCCATGCATTGCATAATTATCCAATGCTTATTAGGCAACGCCTACCTTTAGTGCAAATTTGTTACTGCAACAGAAGCGTGGCTGTTTAACCAACCCAAACTCAGGTTTCCTGGCTCTTAGGATATGTCAGCTCTGTACAGTGCAGCATCATACACTGTGATACAAACGTTAGTGCATTGAACTGAAAGTGAAGCAACTGAATAAGGACAGCTGTCTGACTCCCAATCTGCTGTGAACATGCTTTCTCACTTGCATCTAACTTGAGGACTACTATCCCCAGGTCTTGCACTGCTGGTTTATTTTCATTGTCACTGAGGCTTGAGCTGGCTATTGCCATAAAATACATCTGCAGAAGTGGTGCTCTGTTTCTCCCCAGAAAAACAGAACCAAAGGCTGCAATTTGAAAGATGAAGGCTTGTGTCACTTTAAAAGGACTTGCTAGCGTGCCTCATCCCTGAGCTTTCTCTCCTTTAATTTTAAGTTTAAGTTAATTACTATTAGAGAACTTGAGGCATAGTCCTTTCAGATAAGGAAATGTGGGCAGTGAAAGGTGAAAGACCATCTGGAGCTTAGATTGAGTGATATTAAAAGTCTGATTAATGGTGTAGTGTAGAAACTGAAGAAGAAAATCTCAAGCCAAGCCATTAGGCAAATGCAATCCATTACATGAACAGACATTCCAGTGCTTCAGGGAGATCTTTGTCTTTCCCATTTCTCTCCATCTAGCTCTTTTAATTTGTGTTTTGTCGCTATCTATCTTCAGCTTAAAACTGTGGTGTTGTCCATTCCCAATATTATCTTCTTGGCTCCTTTATCTCCATATATAAACTTCAGTAACTGTCCCTCTTAGGTACTTTTGAACTGGTGTCTGGATTGACATACGTAATCTAGTTTTAACCACTGACAGAGGAACACAAAGTAAAATAGCAGCCACTCAAACAAAAAAGGAAAGAAAAAAACAATCCTGAAATAAAACAACTTAATGAGCAAATCTAAAATCCTACTGCCTCTATTGCCCCTTCAGGAACCGTTAATCTCTGAGCATTTTGGATTGTTTTCAGACAGTAGACAAAAGAATGGATGAAAATTTCTAGTGGTTATGGGCTCTTAATTAACCATGCTACAGAAAAAATAGCAGAACTGAGGGCATCATCAAGAAATTAACAATTGATGTGGCTGTTCTGCTCTGCTGTACTTGTTAATATTCATTAATGGCCATTTTCAAAACTACAAGACAGGACAAGTGGGAAAGAATGAAAACAAAGATGCAATAAAGCTGTAGAGAAAAATTTATAGCAGAGGAAAAGGGTAATGGTAGAATCAAAAACAAAAAAATAAAGAAAGAAGGAAAAGAGAGGAACAAAATGGAAAAGGTTTGTAAAAGCATTAAATAGAGGGCTAGAGAAAAAGAGAGATTTCTGGTTTTTAAATAGAAGGAGAAAAAACAAGCAATCATTGATAAATTCAGTTATTTCTTTGGAATATTAGGACACTGAATTACATCTTTTTGTAAAAGAAAGCAATTGTGGGATTCAGAACAAGGACAAACTATCTCCATAAAAATATTGGACTATTTTTAATGATAGGGAATTATTATATATTAACTATGCAACATAGTCTTGAAAAATGAATTTATATAATTATTCCAGTTTAAATAAGGACTACAGTTTTTGTCAGCAGTGTAATTCAGCAGTCTGTGTTACATCAGATACGTTAAGCAGTGAATGGTTCAGTTTCCTGGCCAGATAACACTCTTACTTGTGTTAGAACCCATGACAGTCTTTTCTGAATGTTCAGTAACACTTAGTTGAATCTCATTGTGTTCATTGTTATATTTTTACCTACATTCAAATTATTAAAACTTTTTTATCTAATACTTTCTGCAAAAGGTAGAAAAAATAGAGTCTCTTACCTGCCACAGAAATACTTTTCCCCAGGGGAATGCAGATTCAAATCTAGAGAAAGTAAGTAAAGTCAGTGCAGTTAGCATGTATGTAAACAAATCAGGATCTAGACTCAAATCACTGAAATCAGATGATGTTCCATAGTAAACAGAAGGAATGAAATGTGTTTCTATACAAAGCCAAGCTTAATAACCTAATAATCTCTGATGGCTTGACTTAATACCTATATCTTGTGCAGGATCGGCTCACACTGGTGACATTGGTGATTTTCAACAAAGAAACATTCCTCTTGAGGAATTTTAATGAATTTTATTTATTTATTTTTTTTTTCCCCAGGGGAACTGCTGTACACTGAGGACCAAACCCTGTTTCCCTTAAAATCAATGGAAGTTTTGTTTGCAACATCAGTGGGAGTAGAATCAGACCAAGGAAATTGTGTACTTTTTGTCCGGGATTTACAATGAGTCCATTCCTATTTCTATGTATGAGCATAAGAATTCAACTGTGTAGCTGCAATTATCTGTGAGGAACAAGCTGGAAATCAAATCTCCTCTGGGATGTCTGTTAGATATATTTTAAAACTCCAACACATAAAAGCAGTATGAATTCAGTAGATGAACATGCACTACCTTTCAAAACCTGTTTTGTAACAGATGCCATGCTCAAGTAAACAGATTAATCTTTTTTTTTTTAAATCTCTCTCTTTTGATATACATCCGTGACTGCCACATGTATTAAATCTATATATTTTATGTCAGTGAGTGTAGATTTTATGTATTCACTTTTTGTTGTTGTTTTGTTCTAATAAAACTGCCTGAATTGACCTGTTTTTAACTTTGACATTATCTGCAGATACTCTTTCCTACGGATTCTCTTTTTTTGTGTGCTGTTATTCAAAGACATCTAGAACACACAGAAGTATGTGTCCCATTTGACTGCTGTGATAGTAAGTTTAGAATGTTTATTACAAAGTAATTGCCACCTATATGTAATTGAAAAGAATAAAAACCAATGCTAAAAGTTATGGGAAAAGTTATGTTTTGCAACATATATACACCTAAATCTACCCATATTTTTATCACATATTTTACAGTTATTGTATTTTTTCTTTATTTATCTGTGGAAGGTATTCCACTCATACAGAAATATTCCTACAAGATAATTATTGTGCAGAGTACTATGTGTACTGTACATTTTAGAATGTACATTCACTTAAGGTTATTGATTTTTTAAAATTAATTCATTCATTTTCCTAACAATTTAGATGAGAACCACTTCAAATACATTCTCTAAAATGTAAAATCTTGAATGTCTTAACATATAAAGACAAGCCTGAATATTTTCACTTCCAATAAAGATGTGGGAATTCTTAAAGACTTAGTGCAAATGAAGTGTAATATTACTGGACAAAGAAGTAGTCATTAAATCTTAGGTTTCTCATCTTTCAGGTGACAATGTCCTCTGAACGTGAATTTCTCCCCAGTCAACAACATTCCAAAAAAAGCCAAACTATACTATTTTTTTTTCCCTAGTTGTCTTCCTGTAGCAATTTTTGCTGCATTGCTTTTCCACGATGTATAATTCCTTACTGCATATCTCATCAGCATATTTATCCTAACTTTCTGTGTTGTTAACATCACAACAATCTCAAATACTTATAAAAACTTAGTTTCCATCAACTATGGCAATTTATCTGCTACTTTTCTATCCCAAAGCCACTAATGTATAAGATATGCTACTTTTGCAACAGGTTATTAACATTATTTGGAAAAAATCTACAGAAAAAATGTTCACATTATTTGATCAGCAAGATCACTGAAAAGCATTCTGATGTTAGTTTCTGTACTAGAAGCAAAATACTGAATGCTCTTACATTTCAATAAAGTTTCCTATTTGTCTTAAGAATTTGAAAAGAAAATCATGGAATGGCTTGGGTTGGAAGGGACCTTAAACTCCCCTGCCATGGGAAGGACACCCCTTACTAGACCAGATTGCTCAAAAAGTCCTTGCATGATCAAATGTCATCATTGCTACCAAATCAGCACAAAAATTTACAATTACAGAATTTATTTGGTAGTCTAGTATCAGTAATACCTCAGGATAAAAGCTGGCCAGTTAAGTAGCTTCAATCTTTTCTACATCCGGGAGGTCAGGATTTTTCAAATATTCTCTCTTCACCAGCTCATATCTTTTTAAAACTTTCCTTCTCTGTGACTCTGTCTGACAGAAAATGAAGAAATGTGACAGAATACTTAATCTGTTCATGAGTCATATGTGACAGATGAGAACTAAAGCTAAGAATAAATTATAATAATTATATAAACCTTGCATTCTGAAAAGCCAAGACAATTAACATGCAAAACGTAGCAACCTCCTGCCAATACAATTAACATGCAAAATCATGGTCATTAAGGTCAGCACCAAGGGCAGATGCTATTGGAAAAATGAATTCTTGCATGCAGTGTTAAAATATGAAGGCAAAACAAGAAAACGGGCAATTATTAGCTATCATTATTATTATTAAGCAGAGACCACCAGGCTAAGAATAAGGGAGAGAGACATAATGGGTAATACCAGGTAATACTTTGACCCTGTTTGAACAGTAAAGTCTGTTGGTGTTTGAGAATGAGCTTGCAAACCCAAAGGTTTTACAAGATTTGAGAAAGAGAAGAAAATAATAGAGTAGCTATTTGAAAGCAAGAACAATATTTCTCTGACTGACTGACTAGACAGAAGGGTCAAAGAGATGAAAAGGAGTCTAAAATTACATGATGATGTAACATGTCTGGTTTTACTGGCTTAAATTTCTCTGAGTACTGTACATGCTATATTATGCAAATTGCCTCTTATTTGAATCTGATTAAAACTATTAATAAATCCTGTTTTTAATTAAACCACTTGAATCATTGAATTTCTCAGGGAATATTACACAGACTGTTCCAAAGAGATGAATTAACAGTTAACATTTAGGATGTTATCATGAAAGGAAAACATCTGTAACTATGCGGCATTCTCAACAGAAGGGATTCAGAAGTTGTCTCCTGGAAGACAAGAAGTTAAAACCAAATCTGAAATAACATACACAGAGTTTCTGAATCTTATCAGGTAAAAAGGACAAGTTACTGGCTGCCAGGTATGAGGAGGTTTCCTCTCCTCCACACTTTTCCCCTATCCGCCCTTACCTCCTTTGGTAAGTATGGAAGGAAGGTGGTAAATTAACAAATATGTAAAGCAGGACCAAAAGTAGAAGACAAAGGAAAGGCAAAGGAACAGAAAAGCAAAACAAAAAAACAACACTGAAGAAAAAAGGTGCATGGAGGGAAGGACAGGAAGCAAAACTGAAGATGAGGTAACTGAAATATGGCATGATGTGACAACTGCCGGAATAATAATGCAATCCTTTCTTCTATTAAAGTGAGCTTCCTCGCTTGCTTTGCAACAAGGTCCTCTGAAGCAAAAAGTTTCCTGCTGAGGCAACAGAATGTTCTGTACCCTGAAGAGAAGGTCTCTGGAGTACATGCAGTCCAGGATCACTGATCTGTCAAGTTTGTACCAGCTTTACACTGGTAAGAGATTATGTTCTTCCCTTTCAGGGTTCATCTTAATTGTTCCCCTGCCTGCAGAGTTCACTATGTGTACATAGCATTCAGTTCCCACTAGTGTAGCCCATGTACAGTAGAATAACACTTTTTCCATTCACATTAAGTTCCAAAACTACAAATCTTGTCAAGTCTTACACATGACACAAGTGTCTATGAGTAGCTGGAAGCCTTTGCTTCAATGGGACTTTACCAGAGAACTATCAAGTTCTGGCCATTTCCATTATTGTTACTGATTGTCAGGTTGCCTCTTGAGGAAATAGACCAAAGTGAGGATGTATTGCACATGTTTCAAAGCACCTGTTTCTCCCTTGAAGTTAAGGTTAACAGAGAGACACTCATTCTGTGGAAAGGAAGATGATATCTATTTCACCACAGGTCCACAAAAAATTCTCACCAGCGTGTCTTATTTGTCATAAACACACATATTGCAAGTGTAGAGGAACCTGTTTACATCTCTGCCTGGCATTCTTCAGTCTCTTCATTGTCACTCAAATTAGAATGGGTGATTTTTCAAGCTGCTGGAATAACTCACCAGAGCAAAATACAATCTTCGTCCCCAAAATTCAGGAATATTTAACATAATTCAATTCCCTGATCCCTCCATGAGCTATTTTTAAAAAGTTGGGGATTAGTACCCACCTCTCTACAAGTGCTTTACAACATAACTTCTATTATCTTCACAGAAATTCTGTTACCTGCTTTTAAAGTAGATTTCCCTACTGTTTTCTGGTTGAACTTCCGCTGGCCTTGCTGTACTTCTAAGTCTTTTCCAGGACTTGAATGTCATCAACATGCTGTTTATTCCCCTTTTTGTTAACAAAGACACTAAGAAAGACTTAATCTAAGCTGAGGCATTGCTTCCTAATTCAATACTTACATCTTTAACAGTATACTTTGTTTATGATCTTTTATACAGCTTTTAACAAGGATAACAATGTTTCTGTGTATCAAAAGTATTTTGAATTAATCTTTCAGGTAATATTTCATCACTCACTTCATCAAGTGCCTTGCTAAATTATTTCACATGTAGTGCTTTATTACATCTAGTGATTTTATAATCCTATTTTAAAAAGAAATCAAGTATAGGAATAAAATGTTATCTACTTGTTTGATAGGTGTAAAATGCTTGTTAATATAGCAAAACTGCTGTATTCAGCAACTTGTGAGGTTAGCTCATTGATAGATAAACCCCAGATTTTAGGGAAAGGAAGGGAAGGGAAGGGAAGGGACATACCAAAGTGAATAAGAAGCATTTTGAGCTAGGAAAAAAAAATATCTGTACTAAAACTTACTCTTAACAGTAGCCAGAATGAGGAAATAATTCAATCACATTTATCAAATATATTCCCTTTCCTCTATCTTCTCCCTCTCTGGCTCCATGCTTAAAATAATATGTGGTTAAGTAAGTTCCCGTATCAGAGACTGACCAACATGCTGTGTGACAGACTGTGCAAAAGGTTAGAGAAGGTGTTAAGCTCTCTTCTACACCCCAAGTACAGAATTAAAATATCTCTCCATTTTATTCAAGTGCTTCTGATGTAAGTTATGAATTTTAAATAAGTCTTTTAAATTAGTTGAATTTAGTCAGTTTTAAATTCATTGCACATGGAATTAGTTATGGTACTAGGCATTTCTTTCCTTGTTTCACTAATGGCTAAACTGCTTATATAAAGTTCATTCTAAATATAGCATCATTTTGTTCTGAATATGTTTTTTAGAATGTTTACTTGGCATTTGCTAGATGAGCTTTCTAAATAATCTGATTCTAGGAAAAGCTTCGTTAAAAGGTCATTCTCTAATGCTGAAAAAGTCACCACGATTTTCTTCTGAAATTATCTCCTTTTTTCTTCTCAGACTGCTGGTGTAATGACCCACAACTTCTTTATAACCCCTGCACACTCTTCTGCTAGAGCTGATATTTATTAGCATACACAAATTGGGGAACGGTGTCAGAGAGATACCTGTTGTGACAACCTGGTTTGAATGGCTGAGACAGCTCCAGTGTGGCACAGAGTAACTTGCTCCTGAGGCATCACTGATGCATGGGAATAGTTGCAGCCATTCAGGGAACACAAAAATGTGCAGACAAGCACAGCCATTCATTTATATCCTACTTACACAAATCTAACTTCTTTGACTTGCATAGAGACAGTAAGAAAATAAAACCCTCAGCCCAACAAACAAAGATATTTTAACAGGGCAGTCTCTTGCTATAGGTAGCTTCAGCTATGGTATTTTGAAATAAGCATTGGTTAGCTTGCACATTGTATTTTTAAGCACCCACTGAATTTCAGAACCTTTTGGGAGAAAATAATAAAAGATTTGACTACCAAACTAGACGATCTCACTTGAACCCAGCTTGATAATTTAGTGTGCTTGTGATAAATCTCTTACTTGGCTAAGTGACTCCTATATTTTTTAATAGATCTATGATTTTGCAAATATCTACTGAATGATGCAAAATATTGGCTCCAAGAAGCATTCTGAAACAAAACCCTTCAACTTGTTTAGGAATTAATGTTGGTTTTCCTGAAGTATAATAGTACTTTTAGTTTCTTATTTATCCCTCCAGAGTATAACTATTGCATCCAGCTCATCTGTGTCAGATCAGATTCTCTTCATTCAGAATACGTAATCTATTTTACTTGGCCCTTCTTTCTGAACTGGAAAGAAGATCTAGTGTAGCATAATCTCATTTGAATTAATATCAGCAGTTTCTGATGCTTTATTATTTTTTACATAGCTATGAAGACTTGCAACAACTATGATCTCAACTTGAAAACGGCAGATGTTTGGGAGTGGGTTGTTTTGTTGGTTTTTTTTTGGTTAGGATTACAATAATATGCATAGAATTGTGGAACTAGCTAAGGTGAAAGTACACAATATCATCACAGTGACTGTGAATCATATCCACGAAAACCAGCTCAGCTAGACTGACACCTCCAATATTAATATATTCATGAAAACGCACATCCTGTGTATAATCTTCCCATTTGGCCTGCATTAATGTAAATACATTACATGAATCCAAGTTTCTTAATTCATTACAGGAAACTCGGTTTTTACATTTCTTTGTTTTGCCAATTTACTAAGGAAAAAGTGTTGTGTTTTCCAAAAAGACTAGTACAAGAAGGATGTGTTTGAATTAACTCCATTTGCAGTGGAAATTAATTCCATTTGCACTACTTGAGATAGATGTGAAAGTTCAATAGGACATTTAGGAAAGAAAAAATAAAAGGTAATTTAAAATACTGCTAGAGAAGCTTTTGTCTTGATAAACTTTGTTTCCAGTATGGATAAGTATTTCATTAACATCTTGTCCCAAGGGCAAAATTTAAGGCTTACCAGGTTAACAGGAGCTACCCACATGCATCCAAGCAATCAAATGGATTTGTCAGGAATAAATTGTTTCAAAACAGTTAGATATCCTTCTCTGAGAGGCGACAGACATAATGAACTGGTGGAAGATGTCATGCAGCTTGGTTTAAGGAAAGCTTCACATATGATGTTTACAAAATTAAATAAGCACAGTATACATTAAATTACTGGCACTGGCTGAAGGGCCATTCCCAGAGTAGCTAGTAATGGTTTACTGACAAAATAGAGAAATGTATTGACTGGGATTCCACAGGGATCTAACTAAGCTCTGGTGCTGTTAAAATTTCTGTTAGTAATCTGGTTAATGGAAGTGAGTACATTCTTACTGAAAGGAAGAACTGCAAGTATACCGGAGGACAGGAATGAGTTCAAAATGATTTTGATGAACAGAAGTATGATATGGAAAAAAGGATGCTGTTCAATAAACGTAACAGCACTTTAGCAGGAATCATCCAGAAGATACAATATCAGGAACAAAACAGGGATAACAGATTATCACAGTCTCAGCTTTTATATTTTATCATAGTCTGAATTTGAGCCAACAATGGCTTGATGTTGTGGAAAATACAAATGCAATAAAATGCATAGTGTTACATAATATACATTATGTGTCCCTGGGAAACATAAGGAGGAGTTCATGCTGCCAAACACATGAAGTAATACTTTTCTCCCTGCTCAGCATTTTTGAGTCCTCAGATAGGACTACTTCTTCGATTTGGGGCTCAACATTGCAAATAAGAGATATATCGATCAGAAAGCAGCAAGAACATCCTATGCCTGGAAAACACGAGGAAAATTTTTTGAAAAAGTATAAATTCTTAGCCTACAGAAACACTAGGGAGGAACATGATTCCTCTTCTCAAGGATACAGAAAGGTTGTTGCAAAGAAAAGGAAATCTATTCTCTGTGTCCACGGTGATGAAGGAATACAGTGAAGAAAAAGCTATATCAAAGAAGATTCAGTTTAGATATTGCACAAAGCTTCACGGCATAGTGAAGTACTGGGGAGGCTGTTTAGGGGAAGCTACAAACATTTATGTTGTAATTAAGATCACGCTAGACAAACATTTTTTATCATGGAAGTGGTCTGGAAGACTTCCCAGGATTTCCTCCCTCCCCAAGAACTTTATCATATTCTTGTGAAAATGCTTATAGAAGCTTTTGAATAATAACAAGGAACACTAATCAAATAAAGTGTTCGTTTTCCTGATAGCATTTAGAAGAGGAAATATTTTTTTTTAATGTGTAATTAGTTTCTCTTCTTGTTTACTTCCTTTTTTTTTTGTTATTTTTCTTCTTTCTGCTTTCAGTTTTTCTCTTCCCTTCCCATTTATCTCTTCATCTTTATTTGTATAAACCTGATGTCTCATGAGGATAAAAAATGCACTTGAAGTTGATGCACTTTTCCCACATCTCACCCACAAGTATATTCATTTATTACACTAGTAATTTTTGGACTGATACTGGACCGTTGCATTACTGTAGCATATACAGCACACAAGGCATTAACACCAGGGGTTTTCTAAAGTCTACATGTTTTGTATAACAAAAGGTATTTTTCAACTTCTTTACCAACTGCAATATTGATTGGACTGGGAAAAAACCACCAACCAACCAATCAACTAAAAAAAAATAAATTATTTTTGAACCTTTCTAAAACACAGGACTTATAACTTGGGGAATCAAGATTCAAAAATATATAAAGACAAATCGCTTTATGGAAACATACTATTCAGGCAGGGAATCATTTTATTTGCTCTCAGCCACAACGATTAATTTAAAACACATGCATAGGATGTTTTACTTGCCCAGCTCATCCACCAAAAGGAAAGAATATCTTTTATCTTTGTACTCTAATAGCTGTCCTTGCAATATGTGATTAGTTCTTAATGTTGAGATTAGACGGGCTAGGTTAAGATAAACATATACTATCTGAAGCTTTTTGGAAGAAAACATAGCTTATTGTTTTCTTTTAATTGTCAACTTAATGGAAGTTTAGAAAATATTTGAATTCAACTCAACGCAGGCTTCTCAGAAGGAGAGATACCCTGAGAAAAGCCAAACTCCTCCTTATAGTCACTGAAAACTGCAGAAACAGAAGGCAGGTTATGATTCACATAAAGAGAAATAAGAACAATTATTTTTTGGCTACACCAAGGGCAAATCCTACCTGACAAATTTGGTAGCCTTCTAAGACACTGCCACACACTTGGTGGACAAAGACAGAGCAACGGATGTCATCTACCTGGACGTCAGCACCTGGAGTACTATGTCCAGCTCTGGAGTCCTCAACAGAGAAAGGACATGGATCTGTTGGAATAGGTCCAGCAGAGAGCCACAAAGATGATGAGAGAGATGGAGCACCTCTCCTGTGAGAACAGGCTGAGAGAGCTGGGACTGTTCAGCCTGCAGAAGAGAAGGCTCTGGGGAGACCTTGGAGCAGCCTTTCAGTATCTGAAGGTAGCCTGCAGGAGAGCTGGAGAGGGATTCTTTGTCAGGAAGTCTAGTGATAGGACAAGAGGTAACTGTTTTAAATTGGAAGAGGGGAGATTTAGATTAGCTATTAGGAAGAAATTCTTTGCTGTGAGGGTGGTGAGGCACTGGAACAGATTGCCCCGAGAAGTAACGGATGCCCCATCCCTGGAAGTGTTTAAGGTCAGGCTGGATGGGGCTTTGAGCAACCTGCTCTAGTGGGAGGTGTCCCTGCCCATGGCAGGGGGGTTGGAACTTTATGATCTTTAAGGTTCCTTCCGACTCTAACCATTCTATGATTCTATGGTTATATGATTTTTACATGGTATTCTTGAGGTAATTATTAGTGTAACTATTACTATGTTTTTCAATAAGAGTTATTGTTGTGGTCAAAAGTTATAAGAGAATCTGGCTGAAGCAGCTTTTCAAGTCCAAAGTCCGTCAGTGTCCTTGTAAACTACTGCTGTCCTGTGAGACACTCGGCATGACAGTCAGAAGTCACAGTTCATCACAGGAACATATCGCACTGATGTCATCTGCTGGGTAGCAGGAACCTATCCCAGCTTTAGGACTTCCTCAGGGACAGGAAAGGAGCCAACTACAACACTTTTGCTGACAGCAATCCAAGCATTATTTTACTCTTCCATCTGTTTCTCTCTCTGGTCTACTATTTCTATTCCATACAGAGAAAGGTCTTCTTCCATTCTTTGCTATTTCATTATTATTTCTGCATAGAAAGGTTGTCAAAAATGCCATTCTTCTGTATATTTCTCCTTAAATATACAGTGAGAATATGTTAGAGAGGAAGGAAGCAGGGGTTTATATTTTTTTTTTTCCTTTGGAATAGACAAATAAATGCACTTTTTTTATTAAGTGCAGAAAAAAATGTTTTGTTCTATATAAAATAAATGCATACAAATAACACAGGCAAGTCCAGCGATAAATGCTTTCAATTTGCAATATGAATTTTTCCAAAATTCCTGGGGGAAGAAGTAAAAAGAACTGCATTCTCATTCCTTTTTGGCTTGTATTATCCAGCTCATTGGCCTGCTGAATGTGAGCCCCTTAGGCCAAATTTGGGGCAAGTTTACATACAACTCTCATCGAATTTGCATAATATATTCGCAGGAATAAATCATTGTATTTTCAGTGTCACAGTGCAGGATCTAGTCCCTATGATCCTGTGAAGGTCAATGAGAGGCATTGACTTTGCTAGTATAGGAGAAAACCTTGACCAATCCCTCTATAAGCTTGCTTGCCTCTACCTCCTCCCTCCAGTTGTGCAAGGGGATGGGGAATGGGAGTTGCAGTCATTCCATAACAGCTCCTCTCTGCTGCTCCTTCCTCCTCACTCTGTTCCCCTCCTTTAACATGGGATGCAGTCTTTCATCAGCTTCTCCATAGTGAGTCATTCCCACATACCGCAGTTCCTTTAAGGAAATATTCACCTGATTCAGAGGCTGCTCTGGTTCCTGGAGTACCTCCTTCCCCTCCTCCTTCTCTGATCCCGGTGTTCAAAGGGATATTTTCTGACCTTTTTTTTTCTTTTCTTTTTTTCCCCCTCACTCTTTTTCTTGTGTGGCATTTTTGCCCTCTCTTAAATACCTTTTCCCACTTGACTGATGGACTCAGTTGTGTGGGTTTGTTGGAGCAGCAGGAACCAGCTGTGGGCACAGGGTAGCCCTGACCTCTCCTTACAGAGGTCACCCCCACAACCAACATCTGGACATGGAAATAGGAAAAGGAAGGAAGAGTATGGCTCTAATTTGTCTGCTGATAGAACTGTTGTCAGAAGGATAATGAACAATAATATGTTGCCTGTTTTTTTCAATAATGTCAACTTCTCATCTTACAGGATTTGTAGTGACATAGGGACAATAATGTAGCTTTTTCACTGCTCTTTTTCAGCTCACAAGGGCTGTATGTAGAGATTATATTTGCTAGGGGAAGAAGTGGGGAAGTTAATTCTGAGATTGCTAGATGATGCAATGTGTCTCGTAGGCTTATTAGATGTTAGATTTGGTAAAGCCTGCATTAGATCTTTCTTAATTTCCAGGCACTCAGTTTTAGTAGCATGTTCATTTTCTCCAAAACAGCTGCTGAACTAACCGGCTGTTCTGGAAAATAAATATGTGCTTGTCTGTTATTAGCGTCATTGGCACAGTCAAAGTTTCCTCAAAATATTAAGCATCTTCTCGGTTTTCAGAGTTATTCCAGGATTAGTCTCAGTGCAGCATCTGAAGCTCTTTAGGGAAACATCCAGATTCAGAGCTCAGCTGTGTAGCAACACTCCTTACTTATCTGTTTCTGCGGTGCTGGTACCTCATTAGTACCAATCCTCTTCCTCTGTTACTTTCATCATTCTACCATGCCTTAGGAATGAAGAAAGGACATTTTCCCCAGATTCTGGATTTGGTTTATCTTCTTTTTTTTTTTTTTTAGTTTATAGGGACTCTGCTGTTTAGTGTTCTGACTTCTTTTCCCTCTCTTATTTTCTGCTTCCAGAAGAGAACACCAGAAAACCACCTCTCTGATGGACCTGTTTCAAGAAAAGCCATCAAATGGTTGATAAAATATATCCTTTAAAATCTCATTTAGCTGCATCTAACTTGTCCAAACTGCATGTATTACTAATAGCAGCTCATTCCAGTTACATATTCAGGTGCTAAGGAAAAGAGGAACATTTATCTTACTTGATTCAACTAGCTTTCCAACATTGTCCTAGAAAAATAATTTATAGAATGATTAATAGCGGTTCCACGTGTATGTTATGATTGTGCTGCCTCTATTAGAGGTTTTTATAACACCATGGCAGTACTGTTTCTAGGTCTCAACTCTGCTTATCCTTGGACAATGTGGTTTAATGGTATTACCAGTAGCGGTGCTCCACGGTATGCTAGAATGTAGGAGGTGAACAAGGAGCCTATAGTGTACAGCTAAGACATCACTGCCCTGTATTATAATCCAGCTGTGAGCAGCTGAAGGAATTCTCTGGCCACACTGTTGTGTGATAAACTGAAGTCTTTATGTAATCTTTCTTGGAGCTAAAATATAATCCTGGCAGCCATCAACAACTATTAAACTTAATTTGATACAAACAGGGAGTAATATAGATGAATAACAGGTATATATGAGAAGAAAACTAGCCAGAAATATTTTTATTATCATTTTGATATAACTTATTGGGCAGAAAAAGAGGAAGAGAAAAGGGACTGGTTTTGCTCCCAAATATCTATTAAATAATACACTTTACTGAAGTGTAGGTAATATAGTCTTGAAAGATCACATGTCTAAATTCATGAACAAAGAACTAGAAACTCATCCTCTATATTCCTCCCAATGGAGTCTTAATAACCTGCTTCTGCAAGAACATTATACAAAAGAAACAACTCAAATGTATTTGGAAGAAAATTCAATGGAGGAAATGTCTCTCTCATTGTTATAAGAAGCTATGAAAACCATTCTGAAAAACTATATAATGTTGTATTCAAATCACAGGAGGAAAGAAAACGTCAAAACAAAGTAATTTAGAAGAGAAACTAAAACCAGGAACCCATGGGTACTTTACAGACTCTTTCAGAACAGCGTAGTCAGAAAATGCTCTAATACACAATTATTGTTCAACACACAGAAATAAAACCTTAATTTTTTATATCTAAACCAAAATGCTATTTTTAAATTGGTGGTGAAGGAAATTACGAAAGAATGCTGCGATTTCTGGGAGAAACTTGGTGCAACTAAACACAGTGCAAAGAAATCATGATGGCTGTGCCAAGCATGGAAAGTTGTTGATTCTTCCAAAACATGAGTTGCTTAAAACCCCGTTGTGGTCAGATGAGTTTGAACCATCCGGTGAAAACACCAATAGTGAAAGGCTTGGGATCTGGATGGAATTGAATATAAATATTCCATGTTTACATATTTTTATATATTAAAAAATCTTCAATCAATCCTTCCATCAGAGCAAATTTAAAGTTGACTAGAGAAGTTATTAATATCCTGCTGTTACGTTTTCTATGCTGCAAGAGCAAATCTTATTTTTTGTTTTTGTGACTTTTATTCTAAGTGAGGAAAATCTACAAGGAGCATATGTAAATTTTGGTTTGATAGAGCGCTGAAAAAGAGAGACAGGAAAAGCAGTAGCACTCTAATTGCTTTCTGTGAAGGGTTCTCAAACTGCCCTTACAACAGATAGTAATGGGAAGAGAACAGGTTTCTTTATGTGAAAAGTAGAGTCTATTTATCCCCAGCAAAGGGACAGGGGGAAGATACAGAATCATCCAAAAAGAACAGATGGGAGATGTACTAAATCGCCCATTTCCTGTGCTGTTTCTTATCCACCCATAAATGATCAAGTACCTTTTATATCATATCACATCATCCCAACAGACCTCTCCCTAACACAATTTGCAGCCCTCTCCCTGCTGTTCTTCACCACTTAGTGAGTGACCCTAGATGTCCCTAGCTCTGTACTGCTCTGCCCTGCAAAAATATCACCTAGGGCTATTGATCTGGGATTTTTGTTATTTGATATTTAGGGGTCATCCCTTCCTCCTGTGAGTGGTGAACACATTTCACCATTTACCTGACAAAGACATCCATCTCCACAAGATGACACTGCCAAATATTGAAGGCTTTGTTAACGATTTAAAATTACCCATGCCTGTTTTTATGAAAGCTTGTAGTGCTACAGACTAGCTGCCCTTGTCTTCATACTACCCATTCATATTGCTTTAGGTCATTATATAGGTTCTGCTATCACATTGTGATTGGAGATCTGTTACCCTGATACACTTCTTGGATAGTCTTAAGTGGATAAACACAACTTCTAGCAAAAGTAATACCTTATATTTACAGTTGTTGATAATACTGTACCAGTAATGTGCTACAATTTTAGTATTAATAACAATCCACAGGCGTGCCTTCAGTCTGTAGGTAAAGACAGATGCTGCAAAAGCTGACTGACACACTAGCCACTTGTTATTTATGTTAAATGGAAAAGGCTATTTTGTGAGACAGCCACAGATCTTGTGGAGAAAGAGCTGTGGGAGACACGAAAGGTCTTGCCCAGTGGCAGCATGAAATGATCTCAGTGCTGCCTGCCAGGGTCTCCCGCTCCTTCCATCAGCCCTTCTTGGGTCAGCTCCAGCTGAGCTGATGCAGAATGCCAAATCAGCAGAAAACACTTGTTTTTACTGTAGGGTTTGCTTTGTGCTGACTTACTGTGCTGACTACAGGACTCAACAGGCACTGGAGCCAGCAAAAGGAAGAGTCTGTAATGCACAGCCAGGGACGGCAAGGTGAAATGGTGTTAGAGCAATCAGTAATTAGATTGACTCACAAGGTACTAAAATTGCAGCCTTTATGACATCTAAAGACAGTCTGCAATTAAACTGTGACGTGCATGTCCACTATATAACTGCACTGAGCAGTTTAAGAAGTGAACGTGTCAGAAACAAAATACTGACTTGCAACAACCAAAAGTGGAAGAAGGCAAGAAAGTCAGGGAAATAACTCTGCCTGAAATAAAAGCTCTTGGAAAACTAGTCTGACTGGAAAAGCATATAAGGTCATTTTAAGACAAAGCCCACTGTTGTTTCCCTGCTTGTACTCAGGTAAACAAAACTAATATGTGCTCTTTATCAACATAAACTAAGCGAAACCTATTCTTCTATCTGTACCATTCTCATCTTCTGTTAGAAAATGCCAAACATCAGCTACGTGACCTGGCTGGGGGTAAAAACCCACAGTACTACTTGAACAGAATTTATCAAAATATCTACTCAGTATGACGATTTAACTGTGTTGTTTTCATTAAATTTAGGCTTCCAAGATGCTCTAAAATGTCTTTGTGCTGAGATTGGGCATGGCTTCCTTATAGCATATACACAAGGCTGGACAGGAGCAATCCTTCTCCTACCTGCTGGAGTGAGCTTGCTCCTTAAGTCTCACATCCTCACTACTGGGTAAACGGTTTCACACCAATGACTTCACGAAATCAAGCGACTCACACACCTCCTATAACCCCTGCAAAGATAGTGCCATGCTGGAGGGCTCTGGTTTCATACTACACAAACGCAAGTCATCTCTCTGTTTTTTGATTACTTGTGAATTGCTGGTTATAATAAGGCTTACAGAAACCATCATTCCTCGGTGGCATAGACACAACACATCTTCCCTTCAAAGAACAAGTTGTCTTACTGTGGCAGATCAGCTTCTCAGTGTCAGGATCATTTCTTTACAGAGACTCCCTGTGATAAAAAGAGAGACAAATCAACAGAAGCAGATAAACTGTCACCAGTTAATATATTATTACTCCATAAATATAGGGTAATACATTTACCTGTTTACCTGTATTAACTTGAGTAGCACTCGTGATGTTTTCTTTTCCAGGCTGTAATGTAGTTTTCTATGAGATGGGAACCAAACCAAACCAGACCAAACCCCAAAATCCTGGGAAGCCAACTATAGCTTTAAACCCTACTCATCTAATTACCAAACAACGTCTGCCTCAGTAGCAAAATCAATGAACTTCAACTAAATATCAATATTTTTATTAGCATTTTTTTTAAAGAAATGACAGTGCTGTGCACTGATGATCTAAGAATGGCTGAAAAGGGCAAATGAAACAAAAACATCAGAACAACAAAAGACGTTTGCTCTTTTGGGATGAAAGTAAAGAAAACCTTTTCTGATTGTGCTTCAGATAATGTGCTTTGCAGAGTCAATCTTGCCCTTTCAGATTTTATCATTAATTATTCAACAGGACAGTAAAGAAAGTTCCAAGCTTCATACAATATGACGATCTGTTATTTATGCAATATTCAGAGTCAAGGTTTGGTTGCAGCCCCTTTCACAAGCAGAGCCAGCCAAGCTGTCAGGATTCATTTCTAGACCCACACAGCATTTAGCAGTACTTAGATAGCTGCTAAAGTAGTGAAGCAAAACTGGTCAGGCATGATCCCTACATTTTTTTGCAGGGAAGTTTTCCCAATAAATTTTGCAGTCCTTCCTTTTTACAAAATCAACATTCTTACTCTTCCAGAGTTGTAGATATTTGTTGTGAAAAAGGCCTTGCCCACATATCATTGACTTAGACACACTCAATCTTTAGTAGTCTAGTCTGTCTTGCTAACCTGGAAACAGTTCTGAATGCCAAACTTTCTGTGTTCAGCTTCTGAGAGCACACAGGGGGAAAGAATGAATGTCATTTTCTGAAAAAAAAAAAAAANGTCTGGGAGAGGAAACCAATGTACATGAAACCAACATACATGAGAACTGAGTTCTGCCCACAGGCATGTTATAGGAGAGAATATTACCTGCCAGGACTGAATGTTTTCTTTCCTGAAATCACATGATCTTAAAAGCTATTCTTCATGCTATAGTCTTGTCTAATTTCATCCACTGCTTACTAATTTTGCTAGTTGCTGGTAGTTTGATTACACAAGTTTTTTAGTTGGCCAGCTACCCTGAAAGATGACTGACAGAAGATACTAATGTTTCACATAACCAAAAACATATATTAGACTACCAGTTTTCAAGATTAATTCCTACAATTAATAAGTCATTTGTTAAATACAGGACCCTTCAAACATTACAATCTGCTGGACTGAAGGAGTAGGAAACAGTTAAGAATTTTGAAAATGTCACTTTTGCAAAAATATCAACTAACATTGAAAAAAGAAATTTGACATTTATAGGTGCCGAAGTTTATGTGGTTGAAAAACACCACTGACCAAAACACACTAGAAACGATACAACACCAAGAGTCTTGTGCTCATGACTGAATCTAACTTCATCCATCATCATTCAATGGGTTCCTCTTTCAGCATCACCCAAAACAACTATGATAATCCCTTTGCATACAATTATACAACAATTAAATTCAGCTAGGTAGCTGTTTTCATAACCATGTCTAAAGGTTTGGTTTCAATATTAACTTCCTTCTCATTTCATTGCTTTACAAAGAGTCCAAAATAAAATACTTTCTCAATTTCTCCTTATAAGGTTTCTCAAGAGAAAGTAATTCCTGAAATTCTCCTGCAGTAGCTGCAAGTGCATCCAAAAGGCACAAGACACAAGGGAACTTTAAAATCCTACAAAGGCTTTTAAGACAGGAAAGATCCTGTTTGATTTTGATTTGTGCCCACTGAAATCTTACTTCATTGTTTTCCATCAGCAGGCAAACAATTCAGTGTTTCCATTTATCAATAAAAACTCTCCATGTTTTAATGAAGTAGTTCTTCAGAGCAAAGACAGATTATTAAATGAAATGCTCTTTGCCAACTAAGGTTAATAAAAACTCTCAGAATCAAGTGGGATGACTTCTACCATGGCAACTAGAGCTTGGACTTATCCAATACATCAAAGCTCACATCTGATAAACTGGATTAAAACCAAACCTTGTTTTCCAGGACAAAATAAGGGAAGGAGTGAGATGGGAAAGGAAGAGAGTTAGACAGGTGTAACCTCAAAAATCTTTGTATCTGGTACATGCTGTAAGCCATGTGATGTTTTGCAGCAGCTCAATTTCTATAAAATCTCAACATCCAAATCACAGACCTGTTAAAGGTTACACACTTCTTAAAACCAGGGTTATCAAATCCTGAGTAATATTTCTTTGTGCTGAGTATGTACTTGATCGATTTCACCTACCTTATCTGTAAGACCTTATCTGTAGGAAGGCTATAGTTCTTAAAGCAAAGTAACTACACAATATTGCTAGATCAATATTTCTAGGCACTGGGTAAGTAACAACTAAAAAATTTAGGAAACTTATGCCTTTTATTTCTAGAAGTCACAGCTTCTTGAACCATCTAGCTGTCAGTCTTGCTTTCCTTTCCCTCACTAGGCATAAATAATAGTTAAATTTGGAAAGTTATGCTTTTGCTGCCTTAAAAACATACTTTTCATTAGAGATTAAATAATTTTTATTGATTTCAGTTTAGCTAGGATTTAATTTTCATTTTTAGTCCTCTTGTGACATTGCATGTATGAAGTGGAATGATATAGCACAATTCTCACCTAGGAGGGAGGTGGGGATAAAGAAGAATTGTGAAAAATAAACGGTTACAGATGTTAAGATACCCCAACACTCAGTAAATATTGCTGGCTGAAGTCAGATATAAGTGTGAAGGTCTGTTTCATCACCAAGTAGCTAAAAGGGAAATTAAAGAAGATAAACTGTGGGGAAACTAAATGAATTCTTTATGTCAGTCTTCACCCTTAAGGTAAGAAAATTCCTGTTCAGAAATTATTTTTCCTGGGCAATCAAGGTGAAACATGAACAAAGACAGAAGTATCTATGCAAGAGTTGTTAGCTGGGCACAGGAAGCAAAATAGCAGTAAATCTTCAGGGCTCGATGGCATTCATCCACTCAAAGCACTGAGGCAATTAAAATGCAAAGCAGCTAAAGAAAACAATAAATAAAGCAATTGGAAGAGCTGGAATGTGGCCAGTGCTGCGTTCATATTTTTTAAGAAGGAAGTTAGATATGATTGAAAAATCATGAGACAAGAAATTTTGTTAAACTTCTGAGGCAGTAACTCTGATTTCAGGTTAAAAACCTATGATAGGATCCTGTGTACATTGCTCAGGATCCATTTTGACACACTTCTCAACTTGGTTTTACTTCAGTCTGGGAGTCGTGACATACTGTATGATGTGTGCATTAAATGATATGATGGCTAATCATATTTCAGAACTAGCTTGTAGAGGAAAGTGTCTTGTTTAACAGGCAGCTTTTCAAGAGTGACTGCTTTCCTTTCCACACAGATCCCTCAGGGTTAAGCTACTGGTCAGGACCTCAGAGATCAGACCAGATGTCTACATCTGGGCACCAAGGTTCTGGAGTGGGCAGGAGAGTGTGAACGGATGGATGTGAGGCAGGAGGTGATGGCCTTTCACTCATTGTGCTGGACCTGATCTGTCTGCACACGGATGGGGTAAGAAGTCCTGCAGAGGAGATGTGGCATGTGATAGCTCTAGGGTTTGCTTGGAGATCCTCAAAGACATCCTTACTGAAGTGGTTTGCCGTGGCAAGAGACACTTTAGGATTGAGAAGGGAATCCTTGTGTCTCTCTTGAACAGCTCTGCTGTTCAGTAGCTTCAAAAAAGTTGGCATTACCTGAGGCACTACTCAGGTACAGTTTGGAGGTTAGTATAGGCTAGAAACCACTCCTAATGGGCCATTTGAATGAACAGTTTAACTGTGGGGATGTGAGCTGTGCTGAGCCAGAGATGAGTCCCTGCCTTGTACTATTTGCTGTTCTATGAGATAACTGTAGCAGTCATAGTGGTTACAGGGTTATGAAAACTTATATTAAAGAAAGGTCCAAACTAAAATGTTTTATTTGTGGCTAGATAATCTATTTGCTCTTATTCACCCATATAAAGACTTTTGTAAGCAACATTTATTTTTTCAGCTAAACCTGGTATGAACACAAAATCACATAAAATAAAGACAAAAATGTTTCATTGCATCTACCATTAAAAATCTGGAAGACCTGCACTGTGCTGCTCTGTGCACTGTGCTGCAAATATTCTGTTCCAGGACTTTGTGAGTATTAACAAGATATTTAAGGTCAAATCTCCTAGCTCTGTTTACTATGGCTGCTTTTTTTTACCCTGATTGCTGTAAATGACTGCTTTTGCTAAAAAATAATCCCCCTCTCACTGACAATCATACTGCAGAGAATCCATTAAGTGGTAAGAAGTAAATCTCAGTAGGGAGTCAGCCAATCAGTCAATCAAGAAAATAGTGAAGATTGGCCATGCAGCAATCTCTAACATACATATTCCCCCTTGCATTGCCCATCAGTGTCAAATTCAAAATGTAGGTGCATAAATGTTCTTTGATGGCTGCACAGTCAACATTACATACCTCAACCAGTTGATAGGTATGCTCACTAGTGGGAATCACTGTTCAGATTTCCTTCTCACCAGGGGAAGTATTTTGTTTTCAGACTTTTTTTTTTCCAAGACCAATATTTTTGAAAGAAAATAAGAAAGATGGATGGATGCCATGAGAATTCTGGCCTAGTAGGATGACAAATTAGTTTAAATATCCTCTTTCTCATTTCTTCTTCCTTCTTAGTCATCTGTCATTCATGTCTTCTCCATGGACAGAGGCCTTAAATATAACCCACTTTTAATCACTGACAGCTGATGTTCAATGCAACCATGTATATATTCACTGTCTCCAATTCTAAGCTTCCTGTCTAGGTAGTTACATCAGGAGGCTTGATTTCCCAAACTTTGTGCGGAGGCAGATTATTCCAAAAGACAATTCCAGTCCTACCTATATGGCTGCTGTTTTGAATACCTGTGTAGAAGTGCCTTTTTCTCTGCATTGTTTATGTTGTCATCTGAAGAGACTGATTTCATAATTTAGCCATTTAATTTAGATGTCTGGTATTACATATGAGACTACACGTTTTTTACTGTTCCAAAACTGTTAAAGCCAGTATAAGCTGCTGTTGTGACATCTCCTTGCCCCTTGAGCACAATCACTTGTACTCTCCTTCCTGGTCTTTCCTGACATAGGAGAATAGCTGACCCTGACAAATCATTTTAGGGTGCTAGTATCATGTAAAATTAACTTTGTGAAAGCACATCTGTTGTTTTAGCTCCATCAGCTCTCCCACTTCAGCTGTGGAGCAGTTATCAATGTAGAAAGAAAAAATGAAATGGGAAGGAGTGTGGACTCCAGTCTAAACCAGAAGTGATTTGCATTGTCTTATCAAATGTTTCGAAACAGCACCGTGATGCCAAAATCCAGAAGAAGAATATAACATAGCCAAGCTCAAAGATGAAGCATAAATCCATAATGCACCTGGTTTTCTGAATAGATTCACGATGCTGACTCAGGCAGCTATGCTTCCTGACTGAAGTGCCACGTAAGAGGTGGCAATGGGACCCCACCAGGGAGTGAAAGAACTGAGCAAAGTCCAGGCCCTTCGTAGCTGTGAGATATTGCAGTGTAACATGCCCCTGTAGTGTCTTGGAAAGAAGCATCCACCATCCCTCCTTTTGGAGTTGGGCCACTATGTGTTCTGTAGCAGAAAATTCTTGGGCCTGACAAAAAGAAGGGGTCCAGCAAGTAGATATGCTCCTGAAAGGACCTCCACGTACATGAAGAAACAGCCTCGAGTTTCTCTGTGTTAGCTCTGAGGCTGGCTACATTAAGCTATTCTGACCCATGAGCCATACAGAGCATTTGCTGTGGCACTGTGCCTGACCTGGTAAGCCCATGGCTTGTTAGCTTTGGCACAGCACCAGCCCGATGTGGTTAAACCGTTTCTGGTTTTGACCATCTCAGACTCCGAGTAGAATAATAGTAGGTCTGTCTGAACAAGTCTGCGTACGTTAGGTGTCATGGCATTTGATTAGGTGATGAAAGTTGTTCAATGCTTCTTTTTGGACTGCATTTAAGTATGATCAGACAGTTACAGGCAGTTAAGGAAGGTAGAACCAAAACCCAGAAATTAACCCGTGGAAATTAAAGCAATGGAGTTTTATCTTCCTCTAAATCATTTAGGTGCTCACATATTGCATCAGACTCGATTCTTTCCCTCTTAATATACCCCACTAAGTCTTGAAAGATACCTTTTATAAAAGAAGAAAGTACTTAACATTGCCACCACATCGTGGTCAATTTTTTTTTCGCTACCTTACTGCTATTATAGTCTGTATTTCTGTTTGTCCTTCTAAATTTTGGTTAATTCAGTTTTAATGGCTTTCATCCAGTTAGTTAATATATTAGAATAATAGTATCTCTATGTATTTGAAAGAGTTGTAGGGTTGTTTTCTCTTATTTTAGTCAGTGCCTTAGTTGGAAGGTACACTAGGAATTATTAACTACATGGCATGTTGAATACAGTTCTTTTTTTACAGGTTATGAAAATTGTGTGATAATATCCTTGGGGAAAAAAATGGCTCTGATTGCATCATTAAAGATTATGCATAGACATGAGACAGTTGTATATTCATCCTTTACTGTATTTAGACTTTGCAGTGATTCACGTTAGGTCTTTAGATTATCTATGTTCCATTTGAATTAGGATAGAAGTCACCATTTGAAGGCCAGATTTGGAGGAAAGGATGACAAGGACATTTTAGCATTCTGCTGTTTGGAAAAAATTTACCTTTTCTAAGTAAGTTGAGCCACAGACAGACTTTCTATTTCCTAGGCAGAAATGCAATTAGTGTTCACTACAACCATAAGAGGAGATATATCAAGTGAATATTTCCTTTGAAATGAACAATTGTATGGATACTATGAAGAGTAACTTGGAGTTACACGCTACCAAATGTTATGGCCTCTGGCCCTGTTCCAGCACATGAGGAGTCCCATTACCTCCCAACTCTGTTCTTTAGCTATTCCCATTAAAGTCAAGCAGTGTTCAAAATGAATAAAAACCTCATAAACCAGCCTACAAAACTTCTTTCCCATTTCTTATAATCCACAGCATTTAATTAAAGAAAATTCTATTCCTCTTTCATCCAAAACTATTACAAATGTTGTAGGATACATCTAATCAGAAGACAATTGAAAAATATAATTATTTTGCAGTCATGAGCTGAACTTTTCAAAGAAAGTTTAAAAGAGATGGCATGCTGTGAGAAGTTAAATGTTGCCCAGCAACATCATTTGTCTAGTATCAGAACCTGAACAGGAAAAAGAATAAAATAGGTGGCCTTAAAAGAAAGAAAGGGGAGAAAAAAAAAAAAAGAAAAAAAAAAAAAAAAAAAAAAAAAAAAACATTTCCATTTTTTTTGGGATATTAAAAAANTCCATTTGCTTTGGGATATTACAAGATTTGTTTTAAAGCGCTATGGACTGGGTAACGATGAAACTGGAGAGGAAATTTTCTTTGTTTCAGTTATTCTGAGCTTGCTTAGGCACTTTTTCATGTCTGAAGAACTAGTGAAATAAAGGTATTAGAAAGACCAGTGGTATGATATTTGAGTGGCTGGAAGATAAATATTAACCACATCCTGTAATCCTCTGTTCATTAAGATCTATATTGTTGCATTAATATTTTGTAAAAATAACGTCTTTCCATTAAATCTAAGTCTGCTCTGACAACATTCCTTGAAGAAATCCTACAACAACAAAATAAAGAAAACCCAGATATCTCAGTCTGATTTGCCTTTGTCTACTTAAACGGACGGGAAGTAGGGGAGTGGTTTCTGGGTACCAACATACATATATCCATATAGAAATACATACACAAGTATTCACTCAAAAACACAGAGCCCCAAAGGAAATAAAAAAACCAACAACAAACAAACAAAACAAAACAAACCACAAAAAACTCAACAACCAAAAACAAACAAGAAAGAGCAAAAAACCGCCACAAACAAAATTTGTAAGTAACTACCTGCCTTTTATTTCTAGCAACCTGCCATATTTATTTGGTTAGAGCTGCTTCATACTTCATTGAAGCAATAGAAGATGAACTCAAATTTCTCTAGTTTTGGGGATTTGCATTATCTCACAGATTCATGGAGTAAATCTTTACTCCTTATTCCAGCTTCTTATATTTATACTCTGAAAGCAATCACTTTTTAAGAAAGCTGTTCCTTCTGCATACCAGTAGGAAGAACAGTGATAAAACTGTCAGGATGTCTTTCCTTTAAGGAACAGGAATGCACGTGTAGAAAAGGCTATGATTCTTTTTTTCAGTAAAAAGTTTGGGATTGCTTACCGAAAAGCCCATATAAATCAAATTTATGTAGCGTGTCTTTATGCATGCCAAGGCCCCTGAGCCTACTGAAGCTGAAATCCTTCACAAGTTTTCTGGAACTTGCTGTTTCACTCAGACAGTAAATGTTTTGCTTGGTACTTAATCTAGTTAAATAATGAGGGATTTCACGCACTTAGCTCCCACATCCAAAACCAACTTTCTCATACAGTTGGAACACAAACATTGGTTTTCTTAGCTGTCCTGAACTTGGTATGTGTTATATGGAATGCAATCACACTTTGTCTGTGAGGGTTGGCTTGAGAAATTTATCTTTTCCCATGTTAATCTTGCCAGTGATCTGATTATATTGTAAAAGCAGGCTATTAAACTGAAAGGCAGACCCCACCACAGACCATAGCTTCTAATTTGCTTGCAGCAGAATCAATGCATATTCTCTCTCTGGGAAGCTCTCTTACTAACACCTCCTGCAATTGTTGATTTTTGTTTTGTGCTGTTTTAGAAAAAGGAAAAAAAAATAGTACGAGTAGTAGTACTGGCAAATACATGTAATAGCACTAATACAGTTCTGACTGTCAAAGAAAACGGAGGCAGTTTTTTGAGAGATTTTATGTTTTACTAGAGCATCTGATCCATCCGAAAAATAGTCAAACTATAAGGCCTATAAACTTTTCTGCAAATGACAAAAATACAGAAATAAGAAATTGATTCAAACTAATATCCTAGATTCAGTGTGCATTAAGAAAAAAATGTTTCTTACCCTTGTGAAGATTTCAGGAATGACAGATGAGTAAAGCTTAATTCTATTTTAAAATATACTAATAATGATGTTGTATTCCTAAATTTATGAAGGTCGTTGTGTAAGATAACACACAGATAGCCATGCCTACCAGCCTCCTTTGCTACCTCCTCTTGCCACCAAGCCCTCCTTCCATTTCCAGATCCCTCAGTTCCACTTTTGTGACTTTTCTTGGCACACATGGCACCTCAATGTCTTTTTTGTGGTAAGGGGCCTGGACACAAGCTGGACACAGTACTCAAGGTGGGGCCTCATCAGTGCCAAGTAGAAGGAGACAATCACCTCCCAAGTCCTACTTACCACACTGTTCCTGATACAGGCCAGGATGTTGTTGGCGTTCTGGGCCACTTAATCCATAGCACCTGATTGCCTCATTAGGAAATGTATCTATTTTCTGGTTTTGTATGCGTGTCCTCTGAATCTTCATCTAAGTCAATTTCCACCACCTTTGTCTTTTCTTTTGCTTTCATTTTTCCTATTTATTCATCTATTGAAAAGAGAATGTGTTTGTAGCCCTGCACTGTCAGATAAGCGCCTATATGGACAAGAAAAGGAAGAAGAAGTCCAAGCCTACTGATCAGACTATAGCTTTAAATTCAAAAGTGACTACTTGATTACAGATGCATTTTTCCTTGGAACCTAACATCACATCTAATATCATACCGTATAGAGCATCCAAACTCTCAAAATTGATTCACTTGCTCTGTGGTTTCCCCCTGTTTCAGAAACAGTACTTAGATATAAAAGAAGAGCTGAAACGTATGTATAACTTTCTATGTACAATTTTTTCCATAGATGTAAAAGTTGTGGAAGCTACAGAATTTAATATTATTGTGTACTGTGAAACTTTATACTAAATAAAATTGCTAAAATTCCAACATAACTTGAAGAAAGGTTTCTTTTTGCAATTAAGAAGTCTTTAAAAGATGATCACTGAAAATTAAAGTTCTGTTTTGACTTTCATCCTGGGTCATCTCAAGGAATGGATTTAAAAGAATGTCTAAAATGAAAATGTCATCACTGAGCTTCTTTTTACTCTATCTAAATTCTGATTAAGAGATTGTTACACACAGAGATATGAATTGCATTTTATACCTTTGAAAAGTTTTGCAACAGCAGAAGAAGAGATAAATGAGTAATCCACACTTTAGTAGTGAGCAACTCTATTCACTTCAAACAAACATTTAGATTCACATAATTGACATTTAATCTTTGCCAAATTAATTTTCTGGGAATAGGCATTTTCTGAAATCTTACTGATGGTGAGCTGGCCAAAGAATTGAAACCTAAACAAAAACATTCAGTTGGAGGGAATATTATAGTTTTGTATAGGAAGGACTTGAGAAATAACTGTACAACTTTACAGCTCTGAAGGTTAAATAATTTTATGATAGCAAACATATGAGATGCCAACATTAACTTCCTCATTTGACATCTCTCATAAGAAATTAAAATTTTGATAGGGTAGATGGGGACCATTGAAGTGATGAGGGGTATCTACGTGCACCCATCAGTAGTATTTAGAAGAATATACACTACTACATCATTTGAGGCAGTCTTAGCCATTTGATCACAGCTTTCCATTTTCGTAAGGAACTGTTCTCTCTCTGCAATATGCTTCAGTTGTATTTTGTTTCTACATTATAAGATTATTCTTAGACCTATGAAAATTAATATAAGGTTTTCTTCTCTTTTCATTTATTTGGGATTCAGCATAAAATGAATGCCTTTTTAAGATTGAAATTAGGGGAATAAGAATTTGGGCAAGGTATTTGTTATGCCTTATAAATATGGGATAAGAAGTTGAGATCATGTAACCTAGAATTTACAAGCAAATAACAGAAGACAATCAAATATATACAAGGGAGAACACAGGAAAAAAAAAAGGCTTATCAATGACTTTCCTAACAATGTCCCCATGACCAGAGTTATTTCTGTTCCACTCTAATGAACTGAAAACTTAACCAGTGTGTTAATGTGTCAGAAGGCACACTTGTATTATCTGCCTGCAAGTAAAGGATTTTGCAAGCAGAGAAGAGATTTGTGGCATTGGATTTCTGGAAGACATGTTCCACATTGTGAAGGTAGGAATGAGGAAAAATTATCTTACCTTGAGAGTGAGCCAGCACTGTAATGAATGTGCATGTTGCACTTTATCTAGCCACCTGTTAAAATAAAAAAATATAATAAAAGATTATTTAAGGCATATTTATCATTTATCAATTTAAACAATAATTAAGAGTTTTTATTACAGAAACATATAAAAATCTCCGGCACAGATTAGGTCTCCACGATTTATTTGCTGTGAGATACAACCTCAGACACACAGAATTTTATCTCTAAAAACATACAGGGCAGACAATGAATCAGAGGAAATTTGGCTTGCCTGTAAGTCAGCAGCAGAGAAGAGGGCAGAACTAGCATTTAAGATGCTCTCCAGTGGAATATGATGTTTCTTGTGCTCTTTGGGAAGTGTAACTCTTCTTTAATCCCTATTCTGTTCATGTTCTGCATCAACTGAGTTTCTCTTAGGTGGTGACTATTTCTCTCATGGGTTTAGAGCATGATAAAGTGCCGGTCCGGTTTTGTCATCAATAGCCATCAGGATTGATTACGTGCTAACTATAAAGAATTGACTCTTGCACAGAATGTGGTCATTCTTATTTGTAGAACATTGTTAGGCAACAATGCAAACATCTCTGTGTGAGAAAGCAAATGGTAATCACTGAAATTGAGAGGATGAAATCTCTTCCAAGGATGTCATATCAACGATCTTCAGTCTAATTCAGGAAACAGAAGTCGTTCAATTCCACATTTTTTTTGTCAGAATACATTCTGAGCTGAGAAAGTAAAAACTAGCAAAGTCTTCCAACATCTTTTGAAATATTTGCAACTTTCATGCCGAGTAAGTCTTGTCTTAAGCAGCACAATCTGTTATGCATTGAGAAGAAGTATTTCTTCCAGACCTGCTGACTCTGCATCGTATGAGTGGTCCAGCAACTGCTAGAGAGTTAGTTAGAAGCTTCAATTTCATAAAACCTATGTATTCAGTGGAACATCCTTCTTCTCAATACCAACCTGTGCAGCCTGGAGATGGAGTCTGTATTTACATTTGGTTTATGCTAACACTCAGAAATCTGACTAGGCAAGCAGATCTAGGGTTTGTGACATACTGGTTTAGTTTTTTTCTCATACACAACAAATAGGAGACAAAATCAATCAAGACTCAGCTTGACTGGATTAATACTTCAGAATAACTGTGGTTGTGTAGAGTAATTCTTTACATTATATATATATATATATGTTGGCTTACCCGAGGAATAGCTCTGTTGTTAAAGCATTTTGGGATATAATAGAATAAACTACTACAGACATCTAAAGGGATTAGAGATTAGAGGTCTCTATGCAGGAGCCTGGAGTATAAAGGACAATGTAGTAAATTTTACATGAGTAAGACCGGTGTTATGTATTGGAACAGCACAAGGAACAACAGGCTGAGGTAAAAAGCTCTGACTGTTTATTCCCTAACACTCAGTTCAAAAGTTGTCAACTGGAAAGATTTTGGGTTTTAGCTAACTGGTTCTTTAGCAAAGAGAACATAGAGTAGAATGTTATTTCAAGACATACTTTCAAAAATAATTCAGAGACTTGGATATACAAGGTATGTGCTCTATACTCAATCTAACTGTGCATGGATACATACATCTTTCTAAGAGACAATCTGTGCAGTGTAAAACAGGTTTAGCCTTTGAATGTGGGATAATTCCCTCTGCATACCAAAAACCATTCCTGAGTCAAGAAAAAATGAGCATGTGGGAGCTGATCAATTAGAACCAGAAATCTTATTGACAAATATTTTTTTTGGTAGAACTTTTTGATTTATTTAATTGTGAAATTTTGAAAATAAAAAGGGGAATAAACCTTCAAACTCTATACATTTATATTACACAGACTCCAAAGATCTAAAGCCTAAAATACATATGGCTTGATTTTGTTTTGTCTTCTTACCTTCATAGAAATTACAAGAAAATTCAGTGAAGGTCGTTACTTCATTCTGATGTTAACTGCCAGTCTGGCTTTTTTTTTTTTTTCCCCTGCTCTTTCAGAACATTTAACCAATATTTAATCATAATATACTTTTGTTTCCATTGAATGTGATTATGAGATTCCCACAGCAATATCACAACAATACATTCATATATCATGTTATGGGATAGTTAAATGGTTTCATTAAGTCACTGTGGACAACATTTTTTCCCCTATAAATCATCCAAGAGCCTCTGTTAAAGAGCAAGCTGTCTAAACAAAAGTTTCTAGGGGAGCAGTAAATAAATATATTTTTTCCTTTAAGAAAAGTCACCCAGAACATAGGCAAAAAGCTGAAGGACAAAGCTATTATTCATTTATTTAATAAAGAATTGCTTAGTTGGAAGACTCTTTGTTTGCACCATGTTAAGTGCAGTCCAAAAAGGACCAAGATATCGTATTTTAAAGTATAATTAAAAGCCCTAAAAATACAATTTTTCTCATATTTGATTCCCCAAAGAATCAAATAATAGTTAATAGTAACACTTGATTTTAAAAGTACTGGTACTGCTGCACAGACTATGTGGTTCAAGGAGTTTTTGCTCAGTATTATAGCTAACATTATTTTGAAGCTGCTCAAAGTGTTTTTTTGTTTTCTTTTGTTTTGTTTTAAATTTCTTTTTTTCCCCCTTGTTCTTACAAAGCTTGGAGGCTATCCAGACAAAATGAATTGGACAATTCTTTGTATCCAGTTCCCATGGCAGCTGTTCTCCAAAAGATCTTTTGTTCCAAAGTCTCTAACTCTGCTGTAGACTGTCATGTAGTTCTGTCAATTTTTCAGTGTACTCTATGTTTGGAAGTAAATAAAGGGGCATTTTAGTACTATACAACTTAGCTGTGATTTCCAAGTCATTAATTTAAGAGGAGAGTGGTTTTTCATATACTAACCCCTGTATGTTTGTCTTTACTTAATATGGAGCCTCCATGAGAAGGAAGAAGTGCCAGGAATGTTGGAATATTGAGGCTACAACCATTTTTATCTGAGAATCACTAGATATTAATTTTCAACATTGAAACAGGCCTGATATATTTGACCTTTCATAAATAAGTTACAAGAAGAGGCTCAAATCTGTAATTAGTCTGAACTATGATTAAAAGACACCCTTTAAATCCTTTTCTGAGTTTCCTCAGAAAAGTACATAGTACATGTTCCAACATAGACTGAGCAGATAAATAAGTTTTCAAAGAAGGAACCACAAGAAGCAATCTCTAAAAGGCCTACACAGTGAATTATGTGACAGGGTTTGCTTTGGTTAATTTACTGAAGCTTTCATATATTTTTTTTTACTATTGGCTGTGTCTCCTGTGGTTCCTAGTTCGTCTTTCTCAGACCTGAGAGTGTTCTTATTAGCCTGCTACACAGATTATTATTCAAATGTATGAGTAGTTCAAGATAAATAGTACAATTAAGATGCTCACATTGGAAATCTTTATTGGAACATTACTTGACGCTGGAGGTGTATCTTACTGCAAAAGGAACAAAGATGTTTGTTAAGCGATCAGAATGCCAATTGCTCTAAAAGTGTCAAAATTTCAGACACAGTAAAATCTTCTTTAAAAGAGCTCACTCTTAAAGGACATCAATTTAAAAACTTTATTCTTCCCAGCACTTCACAGAATAATGGTTTAGCACTTTATTTTCTCTTTGATAGATTTTCTGTTCATGGCGTTTCTATTTCTGTACAAAATTTTCCAATGCAGCCTTTCAAGCATTGTGGGAAATTTACTGGAGCAAACAGAACTATTGGATTATGCATATTGCTCTAATGAATGTTTAGGTTTCTAAATGTTGTGTAAATCTTACTTTGTGAACCTAAATCCTGCTGTAAATATGGTGTCAGTATCACATAATGTGTTTGCAGTACAGCACAAAGTTGAAATCAGATCTTGAAAACTGAAGACTATAATCCTTAGACTATCTATCTCCTCTTGAGAAACTTTTTTTGACAGCATCAGTGATTGCATTATTGAGGAGAGATGGCAAAAGAATTCGGACTATATGCTGGGTTTAGTCTCTTATCTACAAAACAGCAATGGAAAAATGGCTATTGAGCATTTGAACCAGGTTTCTAAGCAGCTGGTGGAGACAGAGAAAAAACACATTATTAAGTGAAAGATTTACGTCGAATCTAGAAAACATTGGGAAACATACAGGAAAAATAATCTTATCTTTGCAAAAAAAGGATGGAAAGAGAGGATTTGGTCAAAAAGGACCTTATATTCCAGTTATGCTAAATTATAAAAGATTGATCACTCCTGGATCTTACAAATCACATGGATTTAACTTCTTTTCCCTTGTAAATTAAAGCCATCAGTCCTGTCCCTTGTTAATTTCCTTCTTCAGGTTTTGTTTCACGATGCATTAGTTTTGTTTTGGTTTGGTTTTTCTCCTTATTTAATTTGTTTAGGGAAATTATAAACTTGACAATGAGACAAGAATGGGAAAAAAGAATGACAGTATTGTTGCAACCCAGTTTGTAAATGCATTTCTGATTTTTTTTTTTTTTTCAGAAGAGGAGGAAAATGCTTTTCTCTTACAGGTGTAAAACTTGTCCTTGCCAGATAACCAAGATGAATGTATGTGCATGAGTGTTGCTGTTAAATCATAATTGTTGAGCATAGAAAGCTAATCTTGCATAAAAAAAATACAATTCCAGTGAGCAATTTAAATTGTCATGGATGGAGAACTTCAGAAAAAGAATATGATTCAGAGAAAACTGGAGTGCAACTGATGTTCAGCAGAAATCTTGGAAAAAAAATGCAGGTTTTGGAGTGCCTTGTGATTGATTCACATTCATCAATATGGAACGGTGAGGCTGACTAGAAAAGAATATATAGCAGAAAAGAGGGTTTTCAATACTTAGAGGTAATGGGCAGAACAGAGAACTGTTCATTCATAAGAGAAAATCTAAATATGAGGCAAATACTGTGTATAATTTCCATGGGTGGTTGTAGACCTCCAATTATGCCTCCTAAGAAATAGCAGCAAAGCAGCTATACAACTTTTAAAGCTTTTATACAGCCTTTTAGAGCTGCAGGTGATTATTCATTTCTGCCCTAAATTCATACCATTACAAACTTTCATGCATTGCAGTTATTTTTGCTCAGCACAGTAGGATCTCTCCAGTTTAATTCATTAATCGATAACGTTGACCATGTACAGGGGGTCTAACAAAAACCCTCTGCACCATTGTTTGCCAGCAGCAGTGACTCCAATCTTGCAGAACACTTTGGGAAAACTTTTCTGTCTGCAGAAAAATTTCAGAAACTGATCTTTCTGAGAAGTAGTCAGTCCAGTGGGAAAGAATAGGACCAGAATAGGAACTAGACAAGGATGGGTCACTCATGTGAAATGGAGCTGTAAATCACCTCCTCTTAACCTCTTTTTCTGTTCCCTGATTTGTGTGCCTGAATTCCTTTTCATGTAACTTCTTTGGGGAACACTGGCCCTTTTGTTAAAGTTCTTGAGTATGTACAGTCATCCTACTTTCAGTAATGGTTCTAGATGCTGCAAACAGTTGGAGTCAGTTTAAATGAAGGCCTTACTTCACTCTTGGATATCTCTCTGTCTCTTCCTGTACATTTCTACTACATTTTTTCTGGAGAGAAACACCTCAGTTTTCAAATAAATATGCTGCATTATAGCAACTTGAAGGTGGCCTAATTTTTCCTCATTTCAAATATTCTATTATTAATTATATTTCCCTATGTATTAAAATTAAAAATGGCAGACCTCGGCAAAACACAAAGATGTTTTCCAGGTCAGGTATTAATACTAACATGCACATTATTTATTTTTTTCTGGCAACTGGACTTTTCTTTTTAAACTCCAAAGTGATGTTAATTTAATAATACAGGATAAAGTTCAACACTGCAAACGCCTTCCTGTCCCATCAGGGCTTATGCACACTTCTGAACCTGCTCATTCCTCTATCTTAAAACCCAGAAATCCCTTTGGTTACAAAATGAAAGTATTTCTGGATCCTCTGATAATGGAACGTAGGGATTAACCTCTTGCATCATTTGTATTTGAAAGTGTTATAATTGGCATTCAGCAGAATCTGAGTTTAGAGTGCTTTTTTCTGTAGGGTCACCTATAACAAGTTTCTGGATTAAAAAAAAAAAAAAAAACACCAAAGAAAACCAAAAACCAACCAAACAATAAAAATCTCCACCAAACTAAAAAGAAAATCAGAATATTATTTGTTTCTAATTTTCTGCTAGCTTTTAACATTATTAACTCAGATTTCCATGTCTTATTTTCTAGAATGTGAAAATTTGAAGAGCAGTAACTAGATCAACCCCAAATCCAAATTAATTTGAAGAGCAGTAAGCAAGTCAATTGTCAACACAAACATAATTAATTTAATTCATTAGGACTATTTAAAATGTTTTACTTTTCTGGTAAATACTTTTTAACACTTTGTTATATACAAATGCTCCAGAAGAGCTTTGGTGGGAAAGTGTATTTTTTTTACATCTAGCTTCTTCCTCCAGTGAAGTATAACAAAAATACTTTTATCTCACACTTTGTCTCTCAGTAAAATGAGAAAAAAATATAGTCTTTCTAATGCTAACTTTTAAAATTACTCATCTGAGCACACTTTACCTACCACCTTAGTATAAGAAAAAAAAAAAAAGAAAAGAAAAAGAAAAGAGGTTATCAGACACATAGCTAAATACTGTGGCAATCACTTCATAACATTTAAAACATTTAGAGCTTTCATTTCAATCACTTCAATTCAATCACAAAAATACCAATTTGTATCACCCAGGAAAATGCTCACTGCACTGTTACTTCTCTCTAGCTCTTCTAAGATGCATGTTCTGATTCATGAATATGATGATTTGAGCAATGTTTGCTATTAAAGGACTTCATTGTCAACACCAGGTTCACAGTACTGGTAGTCAATGTAAGTGCTGGGCAGTTTTGCTCTCAGCCATTCCACTTACCTTTAGTACAGTTTGGCTGTGACACAGAATCTTCTGTTTTGGAGACAACGATTGGCCAAAGTATTTCCAAAGTAATATCAAACCAGGAAATCTGAATCTTCCATCCTTGGAATAATTCCTCCTGAAATCTTCCTGGAATTCAGTGTGTCACAGGTTGAGGTGCACCTGCTTTTACAATACACAATATTATTTTGCTACTACAATGTCTGGGACTGCAGACATTCTACCTGGAGACATGGGCATATCAGAGAGCTGAAAGCAAGATCTAAGTAATAAGAGAATAAGTCAACAGTTTTTGTGTCAAAAGTATGTGCTGTAGAAAATATTTTATTTTCTGCTTATTTAGTGCACAACTATGCTATCCTACTTATGTTCTATTGAGTCATGTTCTCTCTAAAATTTCTTTTAACAGTGTAGAATGAAGCAATATAAGTTAAACAGTTTAAAGCTTGAAGGTTCATTAAATTCTAATATTTTTTAAAAAATGAGGAGGTAAGACATCATCTAAAATTCCAATATTTTTTCATTTCCCCAACATTTCTGGAAGGAAAAAACATACAGCTTCATTAAATAACCCATTATTTGTAAATTATATATAACAATAAAAATATTTCTGCATTTGTTTAGAGCTTTTCAACAGAAAGATTGTTTGAAATATTTTATACATTCCAATCAACCATTTTATACATTCCAATCAACTCTAGAATTATGTGATCACTGAAAAGAAATGTGAGCTAAACATGAAAAGTGTTAACAACCTGGAATGACTTTGTTTGGTTTCCAACCCAAGTATTTCCCTTATATGTTTTAAGGAAGTTAAATATATTGTTTATTTATGTAGCATCTCCAATAGAAATAACCAGATCCTAAGATCTTTCATGTTCTTTCAACACATATTATATGCACTTCCCATATACTTTGTGATTGGAATCTCAAAGCCACTTAAAGAAAGCAACTGATTCTGGTATCCTCCCTGCCAGCTTGGTATGCATTACCCTCAATTAATAACTGGAACTGAAGTTATAGTATCATAAAATGATCAAAAATTAAAAATTCAAGTGCATTTCAGAAACCTGTGTAAGAAAAATATGAAAATTTGCATATTTCAGTATGGGTTCAAAAGGGAATTCAGGTAACCAAAATATTTGTAACCCTTTAAAGAAAGTTTGGGAAACAGATTTCTCATTTTGACACAGAGTAACTGTGGTATTGGTTTAATTTGAAACCAGAACAAAACCTAGCTCATGGGATGTAAATGCTATATAAAGAATGGGTTTCATCTTTTTTTGAAAATTGACCTCTGCCCTCAAGTCTGAACAGCCCTGATTCTGCCTCTCCCCCACTGGAAGCCACTCTGCAGCATTTTCTATGCTTTTTACCTTTATGAAAACAAGAACTAGAAGAAAGATTTAAAAAGAAGTGCAAACAGTTCTCCACTTTTCTTTTAGTTATTACTTGTTCCCTGGAATAGTAGAATTTGTTGCCAAGAGCATTTTGACAGTAGACTTTTTTATATTAAATTCAAAGTCAAATTATAAATCACATCTAAGAAAGGATAGTTACAACTTTATAATGGTATTAAACCACCATTTACATGTCTGAGGGGTAAGACTGGAAAGCAGCAGAAAGCCTATAGTGGGAATGATAAATGCAAAATAATTTGGGAGAGACTTGTATGAAGTGCAACAGAAGATAGAGGCAATTGCAAGAGATGGATTAGGCACCTTTTCTCTGCTTGAAAGGAAAGATTGACAGTGATGCTGCAATTACTCTAAAAGCACAGGGCTCAGCCCTCAAACATCATGTCCTCAAAGCCTTGTGACTTTTTCCTCTGTGCTTCTATGTGCACTCAAGCCTTGGCTTTCTTTCTCTAAAGTCTACCAAACTGTAGTCTAGATTACTTTGAATCACCAAATGCATGGAGATATTTAGCTGAAAACATGTCAGGAAAATCCCCATACCAAAGCATTCAGCTTTTTGTTCAAGCAAAGTCCATCCATGCTACATAATTGTCCTAAGAGACTTCTCATGTCAGCTTTCTAGGAAAACAGGGTATAGATTCACATAGTAGTAAAGGGTAACCTGCAGAGAACTTACACCAATGCACAAATTACAGGATGTGCTATCTGTTGTGAACAGATTTCTGTATCTAAACCTTTAGTTCTAAACCTTAGGTAAACATTAACAGGTAGATCACCCACTATTTCATAAATGGGTTTTTTTTATGCAGATTCCTGTTATTCTAGCAGGAAAGTTTATATCTGAAATAACGTAATCACCTCCAATTTATACATATTTATATTTATTTTTATTTATGCCCCTTAACAAGGCAACTCTGCTATTGTACCTGGTTTTAAAAGTTGTTGTTTCTAAGCCTTTTCTAATTCTGTCTCCTGTTGGGCTTTAAGCTGCTCAGGGAAGCATTTAAGGGTTTCTTGACAGTCTACTTGAATTTTCAGGAATTACCCGATAATTATTACACAATAAAGGATCAAAACACTGAATGTTCATCTGGGAATAGAAAGAAAGGTAAGGTGAATATTAAATTGGAAATAAACAAGGGTTCAAGTGGAAGGTCCAGAATACTTTTGTAACATAGTTCAAAATTCCATGTATGATCTAAATAGCCACCCAAATCTGAAACCTAATTCTAAGTGTGCTTTAGTCACATGCAAGCAAATTCAGGTCAGGTTGATTCTGTGACTTATGTCATGATCTCCAGTGGAGCTGGGAAAATTAAAATATCTCTGGCAAAAGGAAGTGTCTTTCTACCAGGAAAGAACTGCTCAAGGGAATTTTCCCTTCAGGGCAGGAGTTCTTTTAGAGGACAGGTGGAGTTTATGTGTCCTGGAGTTAAGCCAGTTAACCACACAAGAAGCAGCACAAATCAGTCAATCAATTTAACATGTCTACATCTGTGTTCAGAACAGTCTGAAGCATTTTAAGCATATCACAAACCTGTTTTTACAGTAAAAGGGTTATATCAGTGCTGGTCTCCTGTAGATCACCTGTTTTAGGCGGTGGCAAAGCGGAGGAGAAGGATGTATCGCACTGCAGGGACTGACTCCACGGCTCTATAACACACTGCTGCATCTGAGCATGCATGTGGCTTGATTCTTCTTCAATATGAGTACTTCCACACTGAATTCAGGAGATTTTTTGACGAAGACAATCAGTGCCATGGTATTCTGAAATAGAAACCAAAGGAGCAGGTATTTTAGCTGTTGTTTCAGCTAGTGTGAGTCATTGACTTAAAGGAAGTAATTCTAACAAACCCAATGTATTATCCAGATTCATACAGATTACAGAAACAGTAGACAAAATTGTAATTCAGTAGTCAATTGAAACAATATAGTACCCACCAGTAAATGATGTTGTAAATCTCAGAAAAAACAACACAGGAAACTATTCAGCAGCTCTCTTTCCAAGCACTGTGCAGAGCAAGAGGCAACCACATACAGACCAGAGTATCTGCTTGATGGCAACATGAGCGTATAGATGGATCAAAAGGGAATTCACCCTGGAGAATCTGTATGAGAACAAGGGAAATAAAGAGAGAATGTGGTCCATCTTTACTGTCCTGACCTGAGTTTGCCTTGGGGGCAGCTAAGAAATATTGCTTAACTGTTATCATTACTGTTATGCTTTCAAACTCAGCAAATTTCAGCAGAAGTTAGCAGGGACAGTTAGCACTCCTTATGCCCTACTAGACAGCTTTCAGCATGAATTTTATTATGTATATTCTGATTCTAATAGCTCTTTCTCTTATTGCGTAACTATTGTATAATAGCAAAAGCTTTTAAATCAATAGATTGTAATTTAATACACTGCTCCAAATTTTCCTAAAAGAAAAGTCAATGTGATTTCTCTTTCTATATGTAGCATTTCAATGGGGCTTGTGGGAGAAGTTACCATCGTCTTGCCAATGAGCACAGACATTGAAAACAAGATATCTATCAGTAGCTCAGAACTAGCCAGCTGGACAGCCTGGATTGCCAGTGCATATTTACCTCTCCAGAAGTGATAGTCTTGCCAATGCACAGGTGAGTGTCTAGTAGTGTCTTTTTCAGCACTGTTCCCTTTTTAGCCTAAAGGAAAAATTATTTAGAGGTAGTCTTCTGCATTGGATAGGGAAAAAAAGTCCTCCAGGCTTATAAATCAGACTGCCCTGTATGTATTTGGAGGAAGATCTCTCTGCTCTGGCGGCGGGTGGCAGATGGAGCAGCAGACAGTATGGGGGACTGCACAGATACTGGTGGCAGGGGTCTAAAGAGGCTCTCCGTAGAGGTTCAGGGGAGAACGGAGCAGGGAGCAGGGGTAGGCTGCACTGGCTGCTGGACTGCAGGGCATAGGGAAAGGGAAGGAAGGAGACAGCGTCCTTAACCGTATGCTGGAACCTCACTGCATGGCCAAAGTTGTGTTTACACACAGCTCAGTCCCTGGAAATGAGAAGCTGCTGTAAACAGAAATGTACCTCACAGCCAAGGAGCACCTGGGGATTTTCGGTCTCAGCATTACAAGAGCTTCACTTCATTCACTGCCGCTATGAGAGGCTCCTCTTGTATTCCAAAAAAAAAAAGAACCAGAGCAGGTCTGGACTGTTGTTCCTAGACACACTGATCCTTTGAATGTTACTTCGGGGAACAGCTACAGCATCCGCTGTAGGTGTTGGCTATGTCAACAAGTTCAGTAGCAAAATATTTATTCTTCCTCAGTGGACCTACAAATACTGTTTCTAAACACTTTTGAATTATTTCTGTTTATTTCAAACTTTGTTATATGATAGGTTAGAGATTTAATTGAGCATAGAAAAAACAGTGGATGGAGGAACATATTCGTTCTCTCTTCCAAAACTCCTCATAAGTAACACAAACAGCTCTTGCAACAAAGTCTTAGATCAAGATCTGAGCTAGTGTCAAAATCTTATCTTCCAAGAAATAATAGATTTTTCTCATCTTCATATCTGTCTTATGCAATATTGTTCCCATTCTGGCTAGAAAAATGAAAGGCAGCAATCAGGGCACCTGCCAGAACTAAAAATACAAGCTGCCGCTTTCTTCAGCAGTAGTTTCACTTAGCACATTTAAAAATGTCTTAGTTGAAAGAAAATGTTCCTTATGAATTCGATAACTTCTGAATATAGACTCATGTTCTGGTATTATAGCAAGCTCTGCTAATTTTCATACAGAGGTTTTTTTTTCTTCAAACTCCTGGAAATGATGAAAGAGTTACTGGTATTTTAAGTGGCTTTTTCAACATTGTTTAATTTGAAATTTTATGGTACTTTTGCACAACTCTGCCCATAGCCAGTATTAAGTAGCAATTTTCCATCTGGATAGGGTGACATGTCATCCAGATGGTACTGGTGTTTACTCCAAGGCTCTCTAAACATCTGTCTTGCAGAGAAATTATTTTTTGTACTCTGAACAGAAATTACTTCTGAATTTTCTGTACTATAAAAACATTATTTTCAGATTAGCAGCAGGCAAGCCATCCATTATTTCTTTAGGAGAGATTATGGCATAGATCTTGTGGGACAATAAAGCCTAATTATAAGGATGAAAAGCTTAAACTCTAAGCCTGTCTGTGTTGGATTGGTCTGCAAAGAGATAGCATGCATGAAAAGTCTTGGTTTAGATAATGTGTTTGTTCCTGTGTCATTCCTATTAACCCACAGGCAAATACAGACTTGTTCAAAGGTTCATTTCTGGTTCTGATCTTCTGGGACACCTAAGATGTTGTGCTGTGGAGGTGAGCAGTGACTGCAGCAGTGGATGGTGAGAGCTGCTTCCCCCCTTCGCACCGTGAGTCCATGTTGGCTTTGTGTCTGTCTCAAGGGTGCTCCAGACTTGACCTCCTCCCACATTTGAAGGCTCCTTACCAGCACAGGGGCTGGTTTGTTGGTTGTGTTGGAAGTCAAGTTTCACCATGGCAACAAGTAAGTATGGAGTGCAGATGGGGCTGGTTTCATCAGGAGAATCTGTGATGAGTACAACAAGCTTAGTTTTATGTTAATGAGAACAATCAGAAGATGGTGTTCAAAACAGCTTACCTTTAATTATAGTAAGCTTACAAGAAGGAGAAAAAAACAGAGTTCAGTCTTATTGTGGAAAGGGCTGGGGTAGTGCAAATAAAAATATTTTCACATCTAAAATACTGTGCCGTGAAAACCCCTAACAACACAAAAGTGGATTTCCATTTGCTGTAGTGTGTTACACGCTTGTGGAGTTGATTAGTATGGATAATTAGCATGTTCATCATCTAATACTGTCTGCAACCTGTTAGTTGATTAATTAGTTTTACCTTTTGTGTAGGACAGCTACAGGATTCTTGACAGTTAGAAACGGACTGATGTCAACACACTGAAAACCAGACCACATTTCTGAAATTAGGCTCATTATGCCCATCACATCAGAACTAGAGGTATGTTTCCGACAAATTACCAGTGAAAGTGCTAAATTCATCAGTCTTGAATAGATCTCTGGAATTTCAGTGCTAGCTCAGTTTTTCTCATGCTGGGTGACCCTGGTGCAAGGCATTTCCTCCTCCTCCCTGTTCCCACTGTGAGCTCTTTAGGCACTGTCATAACAGGGCCCACTAGGCACAACTGCAACACAATTAGTAATACATCTAGTCGCACTCTCTGCCATTACAGGATTGTTTGCTAAGCAGCATTTTCTAGTGCTAGCATCATTCCCTAAATCATTATTTAGCCAAGCTAGGCATACAGAAGTCTTTTGTTCTTCTCTAATAAATCAGTCTCTCTAGCCCATTCACGCTTTTTTTTTTTGCGTTTCTCTGATGGAAGAAGTTAAAGAGGTGTTAATAGTAAAAGAGCCCTAAATTTTCTAAAAGTCTTAGTAGCAGTAAAAGTAATATGTTATTTATAAGCAACGCATGATACCCATTTCTCAAGAATAAGCTAAACTCATCAAGTTGGTTTTGCTTGGTGCATTTCTAACTACACCACCTCAGTTTTCATTATACTCACCACTTACATTTCGCTATTGTTTTCCAAGACCTGGAAAAAGCCACTCCAGTATTTGACAAGTTTTTCAGGTGCCTCACCTGATCCCTTCCACTAGTGTGCAACTTCAGCTAACACCTACCTTTGGGTGCACTGACCCTTGAGTGCATAGTTTCTGGGTTTGTAGGTCTGAATACAAAAATATATTGAGAATAAGGAACTTTATATCAACCCCATGTTCATATAAACACATAAAACCACAGATAAATGCATATAAACACATGGGGGATGGTTGCCAGCATTTAGACAGTATAGAAGGATTGCACATGAAATGACATAAAACACCACAGGGTTAAATGAGAAGAGGCAGACCTTATTGGTTAAAAACATATGAATTCTATATTTTCCCTTAAGGAAGAACTGAAGAACACGAGATACAATTTTATACACTGTTTTAGAAGATGAAATGAATAAATTTGGGACTTGACATGTGCCAAGGGCATTCATCTCACATAATACTCAACTCTCCTCTTTAATAGTATAAACTTGATAGTGATCCATACTTTGAAAGACAGTGCTGGTAAAGATGTGAACTGCAAAATCTTGCACATCAACTAAAGCTATATCTACATATTCTCAGGCACAGAACTTGCCTTATCACCACTAGTCTCTTGAGATTCAAGGCTAATAAATATAATACAGCTAAAATGCACTTGAGATTTTTTAAACTTTTTTTTTTTCTTCTGCAGTGGCAACAGTTGCACTGTTTGACTCACTACAGTCAAATTTTGGTAAAGGTATTGATGTCCTTACACAGGTAGCTGGTTCCTCACATGAATAAATCCACTGGAGCTGGTGTTCCTATCTGGGTTAATATCTGTTGATGGAAAACTCTATAAATAGTCTGTGAAGATTAAATTATTTTCAAGTTAACTACTGGAAAGAGGGAAAATAGATACGTTTGTTGTGAAAAGGATCATACTAAAGCTGTCAAGGGAACAGACTGGTATTTCAAAATGTATAGCAAGCATAGGCAGAGGTATTAAGATTACTCATTACACAAAACAGGTAAAATTACTCCAAATGACTAGTAATAAGTGTTAATTGCCTGAACCTCTCTGAGACCATAGGAGTATCCTCTGCTGCATGACCCAGTACTTATGCGAAGTAGCTAAGGACAAGTTTAGTCCAAATGCTTCAGCATACATGCCACAGATCTTGAAGAAGTTTAAGTGTTTAAGGTTTCTGCTTGGATTTTATTATTGTGGTAGATCAAGCTTTAAAGCCCTGGATGCAGTCCTCAAGGGCTTGGTTTTTATAAAAGTGGAATAATATTTTGATATATGAAATAATACTTTGTTATGGATCTAGGCAGTTTAGCTTAAATCTATCTCTAGTGCTGATAATAGTTCTGCACATTTTAATTCCACAAATTTTGTAGACCGGCCACCTAAACACGTCCTTGTATCCATATATTTGAGACATCCCTTTAATTTTAGTGTGATGTCTCATGCACGTAAGTGCTCTGCAGGATCAGAGCCAAATAATTTAGTATTTTGCAGGACACAGCCCTTATAAAATCGAGACAGCATGTATTATAAAGCAGGCAGATGGCTTTCATATGCAGACACAATGCCTTCTCCATGAGCCTGTAAATATAAAAGAGGAAAGTATAATTTTACAAAATAAATCAGTAAGCCAAAATGTAATTGTAATGTTTTTTTATAATTTCCTTGAACACAGAAACGATGCCTACACAGAGTATGAATTACTGAACTCCTACACAAAATTATTGTAAAAGACTCTGAGACAAGAATCAATAGAAGAATTTTTCTATAGTATGGCAGACATGCAGAAATAAAACCTTACAAATGGGCTACAGAGTTGAAGTGTCAGGTATAATCTTCCTTATGTAATCACTAAGTAAGATCACCATGAAGTATTAATGTATTAGTCAATAAAATAAGTCTAGATAAGGTCAAACACCTTAGGTGTTATCTCTTCCGCTATAATTGCTGTTACAACACGAGTTCATGAACAGCATGAAACATCCTACACTTTAGTGGAGAAATTACTTTGGCAAGCAACAGGCTGTTTGAAGATAATAGTAAAATAAAGCAAAAGAGTAAGTAGGGCCTAGCTCTGAGAGATGTCATCATAAGGCTGCATCTGGAACTAGAACCTCTTCCTCAGGCCGGTTCCCCTATTCTGCTACTTTTGCACAAGTTAAATGTTGAAAAGAGGTTGGAAAAATTTTACCTCTTGGCGGCTTAGGATCCTCTATCATTTATGGGTTCCTTAGGAGGTCGTTATAACACTTTCCTGAGGCCGTGATTTAGCAATGGTTACTCAAGGAGAAGGTCACCTTGGCTAGCATCAGAGACTAGATGGCCTTGCTGTGCTCTTACTTCTCATGTTTGTTCAGCAAGTCACGTTGTGCCTGGTAGTTTCTCATCCTCTTTTTGGTTAGCCTAAACTTAGGCCAGGGCCTAGCCTTAACAAAATTTAAGTAAAAGCACTCTCTTGAAGTCAATTGCAAGCACTAGAGATGTCAGCCACAAAAGGTTACTTATTTTGAAATGCATGACAGTGATTTGATTGCCTGAAAAGCTGGTATGTACTAGTTCTCAAAGAATACATTTACTCTTACAACAGCAGCAAGTTTCACTAATATTAAAGGAGTCTAGATCATTATCAACTAGGATATTTTTATCAATTAGTATATATGTCATATAAGGATAAGAAACAGGCAATGAGTAATGAGAGTTTTTGATTTAAAATATTATACATTACTTTTCTGCTTATGACATATCTTAACAAAACTAGAATATGCCAAAAGCCTTCCTCTGATTTCTCGTTCTTATATCAATTTAAATGTGTTAGGATTTGATAAACTACAACCATTCAGCAAGGCACTGAAAAGTAATATTCAGTACAAAGTTATTTTCAACTGTAAAATGTTATACACAATATTTATCATGTACCAATCATTCAAGGAGATTCACCTCAGAAAATCCATATATTGATTTGAAGCTTCATTGACTTCAAGAACAGGCTTGAAACAGGCTTGACTTTATATGCAACAGCATTGGTATCCACCTGGGCTCAGTGGTCTGTGAATACAGAATTCACCGAACTTCCTAAGAAATTGGAAGGAAGATTGTCTATCCTTTCTATTTATATACCATCTATCAGATGTCAAAGTCAGCAGTACTGTAGTATAAAGAAACATCATTATCAGCTACAATGTCTTGGCAACTCTGAATATAATAATTTAGCCTTTTTGTGCACTAGAAAAAAACAGTTTTGTAGCACGGAAAAAATCCCGAAACTAGTTAATTAATATTATTTCCTTTACCAAATGTAATTTTTCAATGGGATGGAGCCTGAAAACATAAAAGTAAGGTTTCTGGTTTTAATTTTATATGACCTAATTAGTCAGGAAGTTTACATTAAGCTCATCAGCTGGAAGGCCTCATTGCCTCTTTCAGAACAATGAATTGTCTTGATTGCATTGTGTCTCCTAAATATTTCATTAATGATGAGTTGGAATAATATGTGTTCAGCAGAAATCAGGATCTAAATTCTTTTCTCCTACATGAGAAGAGCAAATGGAGAAGTATAGCTAACCTTAGCAATTGGGATTATTATTGTAGTTAATGATCTCCTTTGAACAAGAGAGGAAGATCATCCTGGCACTTTACACAAGGATGGATCAACCTCCTTCAGTACACTGGTAACAAAACCTCTCAGATATCTCTGCAGATCCTGGTGAGAGTAGATGTAACCATGTTTGAATAGCTGAACAATTTTCTCCCATGTCATTTTATGTATCCTAATGGGCAATTATTTTTTTCTTAAGGCTCAGTTCTGTTCTATCGTGTCCTCAGTATGCACAAGTGATTTCTAACAGGGATAGCAAAGCTCTTCCTAAGTTAAAGAAATTTCCTACTCTAATTTGAGACTCTCCTCTCAAGATTACAAGTTTTTTACTAATAGCAATTGACATGCTAAAAACATCATTTAATTCTAGTCTAACAGGACCCTGCTGAACCTAAAACATCAGCAGAAACACACAGCTTTCACCTTTCATGGTTAATTAGATATGGCCAGGGGAGACTTTTGGGCACTGAAGCTTCATCAGCTGTTAACCCTTAACATAGTTTTAAAATGTCTGGTATGGTCCTTAGCATGAGCTTGGCCTGAGCCAAAACACTCTCTCAAACCACATTTAGCTTTCAATAATGTATTTTCATAGGCCAGAATCCTTTCCTCATTGGTACTTTCATGTCATCAGTTTTGATTGGTAAGAGTTTAATAAACTATAGACTGCATCCCTCCTGGTGGCTTTAGTGCCAGAGATCTGCCACAAACATTTCATGAATCTTGTTCCACACAGAAATGCCATTTGATTGTCTAGAGCTATTTGCCTGCTCCTTCTACTGCTGTGACTCTTTTTTTCCCCCAATTTCTTTCAGTAAATCTGCTCTTCTGTTCATCATTAAGACACTTTAGGAATTCCAAGGAAGGCTTCTTAGAATGAAAAAGAAAAAAGTAGTACACCAAGAGATACTAAACAAGAAAATATAACCTTGGCTCAAGGATTCCTTCTGCTTGCTAAGAGTTTGGAGGATTTACCAAAGAAGCATCATTATACCATTACCTTCTTTTTGTAATTCTCTTAATAATGTGCAATGGCTAGAGGGACTGCTCTGTACCCATACAGCTGTTCTTTTGTTCTCATAAGAACAACCAGAAAAATACCCGTGGGAGAGATATTATTGTTCTTTTTCATTGAGTGGCCTAGGAATTTTTATTACATGCTGGCATCATGAACCATAGCTAAGTTTGTAGTCTAGTGTACAAAAATCCATCTTACTGATTAGCATGATTATTGTGGGTTTTTTCCTGCAGTAATTATCCGTCATTAATGAAATAAGAAAGCAGGAAATGTTCATATCCCGTTGTACAATGGACTAATTTGCAAAATTTGTTAAGAAGGGCTTACAGTAATATAAGACATCACTCTCAAATCTGATTAAATGTAGATGTTTTCCTTTGACAAGAATTTTTTAGATAACACCAAAAGCTCTATCATTACTCACACACGTATAGAAATAATCATAGACTGTTAATTTTTTAAAATGTAATCAAAATCAGAACTATTTTCCTAGTGTCACATGTGATTTGCTTGAGAAAATGTTAAAAGGTAAAGTAGCAAAACCACATCTATTCCAGATTATATGGCTGTAAAGTGTTGCATTCAGTTTATAAGAACAGTATTGGAAAAGTATGTAGCATTGGTCTTCTTTTTGATGAGATCTGTGGGATGTTGTATCTACCTTTTATTATAACAGGACTAAAATTTTAACTAAACATCCTTTTATTTTTAATTTTTTCTTATTTATTTTTTAATTGCAGTCCAGCTATTAAATTCCACACACTGTTCCTGTAACACTGAATGAAATAAAGGAAATGTTTTTTCATAACCTTGAATTGCAATCTTCACTGTATTTTTTCCATTATAACTGTTTCCAATTGATTCATCGTTACGTGGTACTGTAAGTTTTACTGAAAACATTTGGCTTTTGAAAATAATCTAAATATACTTTAAATTTGATTTTGAATACATTTTTATCATACTTTACTCATAATAGTAGGTCTACTCTTGATTATTTTTTAGTTCTTTTTTGTTTCCACTGGCCCAGTGAGCTTCATTTGTCTTTTATTTTCTTTTTACAGAAACACTGTGAACCAGTGAACTTTACAGAAAGAAATAAATATTAATCTTCTGCATGCTATGTAAAAGGCAAGACTCTCTCTTAATCTATCACAGTCTGGATGTTGTCCTATAAGGTATAGAAAGTATTACTCACTACGTGCTGAATTGTTTAGAGAGTTCAAAAATATTTTTTTAATGTAAAAAAAAGCAAATTGTACACGTCTAATTTTAAATTTTGGTTGACAGTGGTTTTGTTCATTATCTGTAGTTTTGTTCATTATCTGTCATTTTGGATACTGTCCATACAGACTATATATGTCAGATTTCAGTTGGAAGATAATGTATATGGTGAGACTTTGCAGATTTGCCATGTTAATATCATTCTCATTATGTTTTTTCACATTTCTGTCTAGACTGTTCAAAAATAAATTTTCTTACCATATAGCCAGGACACAGAAATGTTTATGCCAATAAATTTCCCTATTATAATAGATTAGGTATGCATATTCTTCAATCACTGATAAAGAACTAGATATGTCTCTGAGCTAGCTAAGCTTGTAGCATTTTTCTGACTTACAAAACTTTCACTACAAAGTATATACCATTCCATAGTACGTAGATTCTTCTTGACTGTAAATCACAGGAAGCTAAAGCAGAGTCATGAATTACTAGCAAGAAAGGGTGTATCGTGTTAGGAATCTAACTATTTATATAGATTGAATACCGCCAATATTTAGATCCAACCTGGGTTTAACAAAAACCTTCACCCACTTACTCACTAGTTTTGAATGCCTTTCTTGTCTCAGATCCCTCACTTTTTGTTGTAGATACACATTTCAATTCATGAGAGAGTTTTTCCAGGAAATGGAGCTAAGTGAATTACCATTTCTCAGCTTATAGAACAATTTCTCTGTTCTAAAAGTAGTACTGAAACCTACTTCCAGAAGAGAAAATACCTGTTTGAACATAGAACTGTAGATTGGACTTAGCCCAGAAATGTATATTGCTGCCATGTACTTCTACTAAGGCTGTCATAGAGCAGTGGTCTCCAAACTGGAGTACTTGCACCCAGGGGGTGCATAATCCATTGGGATTTGGAAGAAAGAATTTTTTCATCACTAGTAAGCAAAATATATTTTAAAAGACTGCTTATTTCATAATTACCTTGTCCTTTTTTAATTTCTAAGGGGTTTGTATGTTTTATAATGTGCATAATATAACATCACAGTAGTAAATTTATAAATAAATAAGTATATAATTTATAAATAAATAAATATAAATATATTTGGAGACTGTGCTAAAATTTTTTTTACTGATAGGGGTGTACAACCAGAAATCTTGGGAGACCACTGCCCTAGAGGGCTACTTTGTAATTACAGAACTGCACAATATCTATAAGCTGGAAAGAGATCCAGCTCCAGTTTCTCCTACAAGTGTCTATACTCCAGCAGCAAAGGAACAGAACGAGATGCTGATACCCTGCGCTGTCTTATCCTACCACCTTCCTAAGGGGTTTGTCCCAGAGGTCTCCAAATGTATACCATATTGAAATGTTCAGCATCTTGGTCTTGGATGTGTAACAGATGTTTTGTCATTACTCATCTGGTCTTACTGATGCTCCACCGCAGGTCTTCTGTATTTCCTTATCCTAGTTTGTTTTTTTTTGAATTCTCTTTCTTTTACACCTTGCTCTTCATGAGTGTTTCTGTACCCACGCTGTTATTTTATTTTCTTTATCTTCCTCCTGACCTGTGCTTCTCCCTGCCTTTTTCTTTATCATATCCCCTCATTTCCACACACTTATCCTATGTGACCACTTCACCTCAGAGTAGCTTTAAGTTCATGCCAATTAAGTAATTATAAACTGCTCTCCAAGACAGGAGCAAGTGTAAACAAGAAAGGGAGAAAATAGAAAATGCAACTCTCCTATTCTTGTAACTCTCATACTCTCTTGTTTGCAATCACTTACCTTGTCAGATCTAAGTTTCACACTATAAACTCCTCAAGGCAGAAACCATTTTTCACTCTCCTAGAAACTGTTATGCCATTCTATTGCACTATATAAATATTGGTGCACATTTTTAAACACAATTAATCATTTTGTATGCCACAATGTTCATCTGTCCAGCTAAAGAGTGCTTAAAGGGTTATGAATTTTATATGGCAGGTACTATGCACTTCCTAAAATGGTGTTTCTTTAGAATGCCATATATTGGGTGACTGTGATAATTAATCATGCTAGAAAATTTGAGCTAATAACAACATCAATCTTATACACTTTGCACAGGGAAATCTCACTGGCATTGCTGCCAGGAAGAACAGAGGAGAAAAGCAGCAGCAAAGGAACCATTGCTCTGGAGCTGCCCAACCCAACAGCCTGATAGAGATGCGGTGTCTGCAGCTCCACCCAAGTACTTTGTCCAGCCAGTAAATGAGGCTGAGCGTGTAGCCCCAACAAGTACAGAGACAAATATATGTTTACAGTATATGCATCCACACATCCAGCCACACCACTTAGCACAGGCAGAAAACACAATGCTCGGGCAAATGCAGGCAGCACCAGTGGTCTCCTCCAGTTCCCCACTTGAGTGCATCAGGATAAAAACCTCTTAGTGGAAACGTGCACATATGTACAAAATAGATCCCTGCAGTAACTGGCTTAGACACTCATTCCATTCTCTCCAGTTAGCAGCTGGACATAGGAGACTCATGCCTGTAGCCCCACTCTGTCTGCTGGTATAGACCTACACACGCACACACACAGTGGATGCACCCAGTAAATCTTAGACACTCCATCTAACCAGTAATCTGCCTTGAGATCCTCTCACCTCCTGTTATCTCATGCACTGACACACAGGCACAAATGGATCCCTTAGAAGAATCCTTGACCCCATGGTCAGCCCGGCAGCTGGCTTGGTCCTCCTGGTCCCTCCAGTAATCAAAGGGGAGATTCATTGGTCTCTCCAGTGTCCAACCTCCACTTCTGGCCATTTCAATATATGTTTCCCAGGCCATTTACCCTACTTATTCACTAAGCTGACTTGATATTCACGAATAATCACACAGTGACATACGTTTCCAGATATTATGCACACACTCCAGTCTCTCTGAACAGAAATGTATGAGGCACTAGGAGGAACAAATATCAGTTAGAAAAATGGCTGCAGGAATTCCATACGCCGGTGTCATCCAGATTAAGAGCAACCAAGTATATCTACTTGCAACTGTTTAGGACAACCAGACTGAAAGACACATAATGATGAGGAAATTCTGATTACTCACGTAGACGTGAAAGAATGGAAAGACTGTCAGCTCCTAGAGGACAAAAAAACTACCCAAAACCATCACAAGACAATGCTGGGAGACATGAGGAGGACAGGACCCTTTGCCTTCTGTCATCACACGGAATCCTGCTTGGATCACCCAAATATAATTGTCTTGGATGCTATATGAACTACTTGAACACATAGGTTTCGATGGTTTTGCAGGCAAGGTGGTGTGAGCGTGAATGAATGAAACAGGTTTTGTTTTAAAATTAAGTCACCTTTTCCTGTAATGCCTCAGGCTGAGCTTTGCTGTATTTCTCTTGCTACAGTGTTCCAACATTATTTCCCACAGGCTGGTTGAGATATCACCTTGCTTAGCCTATTGGCTGCTGTGAATCCCATTACTAGGCACACTAGAAATTGTCTGAAGTACTTAAATGCTTAGCTTCAATTAATAAATTTCATTAGGTTCTTTGTGGGGTAACATGTCATGCTATCACACCTAAATCTGCTTGTGGATTTGGCTGTGTTTCAGTCACGGTTCACTCATTAGGAAAGATCTATTCTGGAAACGTTGCACGATGTTCAAAATAGAATTTGTTGGCACGTTTAGCAGGCAATCATCACTAACATATTTGACTGCTAAAGGTCTCACAGACCTCGAAAATAATCTCACAACAAATTCTAAATTTAAACAATAGTACTTACGCTACCAGCTTTGAAAATTCTCTATCCAGCCAGTTGCTGTCTTTTTCTGTATTCACAGAAGTTGTGTTATATCCATTGTACTATTAAATGATAAAGAAACAAGAACAGATTCTGACAGTCTTAGAAAAACTGAATTGCTTTCAAATAAAGAGGAGTTTAGTTTGCGGAAGAATTTAGTCAGAATTTAGCCAAGCAGTTGAGGCTGAATTTAATGAAATACAATTACTTAGTGAGCAGCCAGAATGTGTGGGTGAGTGGGGGAAGGTTTAAGTATGTGTATGCATTGCTATTTGTAACCACCCTTCATACACCAGGTGGTATATTCTGCTTCCCTAATAAAAAACATTTCTCTCTACTACAAATAAGTGCAATTTTCCTTTTCCTTTTCTCATTTATTTTGATATGCAGAGTTGGCGTATAATGTACAGCTGTAATAACAGCAGCTAAAAACATTGTAAGGAGCTAGGCAAGAAGTGCAGTATGCAGGTTACTGCTAAACTTATAGACATGAAGCACTGGAAGGGCCCAAGGGCCGTATCTCCTTTGGCACCAGACGGATATTGAGACATGAATGGCAGAGTATGCTAAAGGTAGGAAATTAAATATGAAAAATTACAATGCAATGTAAAAGTTTATATTTCCTCCTCATCGTTAGAATAATACCATATCTCTAGGACCCGTTCTCTGACTCCACACATGATTTTCTAACGAATGGCATACTTTTTGCAGAGGTGTAAAGTGTGTGTGAAGGGACACTCTTCTTGGAAGTGAAGAGCCTGCGTTAGACGTAGTCATGCTAATAACAGTTCAAGTCTTAGGTCAGCTACTTCCACATCTACTGCCCTAACACTAGGAAAAATAGATATTCAAGTCTGGAGAAGGTGAGAGAGCACTACAGTCCTTTATTTTCCAAATTTCATACTGCGTATATTTGTCATCTCCCTGCTCAACATGCTTGGTGCTGTAGATCCCATTCTGCACTGTGTGTAGAGCTGTGAAAATGCATTTTGCTCTGGTATTTTCCAAAACAATTACATCTCCCTCCCTCTGTTAAAAGCCCGTTCTTTCACTCCCCACTTTCAAGAAGACAACTTCTTATGGGAGAAATAGGCAACTAATACCTACCTGCACATTTTCACAACTACAGATCCCATAGCAGAGTCAGTTCCTCCTGTACATGCAGACTTAGTTTTTCAGCAGTTACAATGATTATACTTTTTCCATGTTTATAGTTTAAGAGACTTGAAGAAATGTTTATCCTTGCCTGCTACCTTTAAGCCAAAGCCAAACAATATCTGTATTTCCAACTATAAGTCACAGCAGCTCCCTTCAGCTTCAGGTTAAATGATTTTATTGTAAATTTTGTTTTCCTTGTTAAAGAAAGTCTAGAGCTCTTTCCAATATACTCTGAAATACTCATATTCAGTATATATATATGTATATAGTCATTCTTTTACAATATGACTTGAGAAATTCCCAAGTCACTCAAATCAATGACAAGAGTTTACTGAGTTGAAGTCCAGAACTTAATCTAAAGTTACAGACAATAAAGCTCTTTCCAGCCTGTAGTTCTGGAAAAGGAACAACCTTTTTTTTTTTAGCAGCAAACATGGATAAAGTACTGTAATATCTTTGTGAGACAGAATTAAAGATATTTTTGCCATCTGGAGGAAACATTCTGTTACCATGGGTTTGTTTTGAAAACTCAAAAGGTGGCATCCTGGATGCATAAGCAGAACAAGATTTGTTTTTCAGACACAATGGCTTACTTGAGCATTTGACAAAGGCAAATGTAACAAGATGCTCTATTCACTGCTTCAATATCTTAGTAGGTAGGTTTGTGTACCCAAACTGGGACTAATCCAGGTTGTTTTCATTTTCAAAGTCCTAATTTTCCCATCCCAAAACTGCTGAAGGAGGGATGTGGTCATTTTCTGTTTAGAATCTTTTTCTCTGACTCTCTCCTCAATTACAGATCTCTTTTCCAAATTTTACCAGCTGCTGCTCTAACAGAAAATAAACAAACTGACTTGAGAAGATGATCAGGAAGATGAAATCAGAAAACAGGCATGGGATCTGGAAAAAAGAAAATCTGGAATAGTGAGACTACGTTTCAGAAAAAGGTTAATGTAGATTGATTTTTTTTTTTATGTGTCAGAGCTCCCCTACAACTTTTAAAAAAAAATCAATAACTGTAAAAAAGAATAACTGGATGAAGTCCTGAATTAAAATTGAATAAAATAACTGTAACAGGTTATTTTAAAAGTGATGATCCAAGCCCAATAAGTCAGTATCAACTCTAATTTAAAGCTGAAAAGTGAAAGGACTAGCACAGAGTACTTGGTATAGGGTAAGCAAACTGGTATATACAGAGCTCCCAGTTGTCATTGTCTTTTTCTTCTTCTTCTTCTTCCACCTGAAGCCTCATTTTGTGTGACAGTGGAGCACACCCTCAGCTTCTGTTCTCTGTCTTGTCTCAAGTGGCTGCTTTTACTTCAAGTCCTCGAGTGCAGTACAATATACCACTACAGGTGATACAGTGGGGGTCTGTTACGGTCCGCCCAGCCAGGAAGACGGAGCAGATGAGACCCTCTATAGATAGACAAGCCCTGGTCATCATGGGAGACTTCAATCACATCAACATCTGTTGGAGGGACAATGCAATAGGATGTAAGCAATCCAGCAGGTTCCTGGAATGTGTCAGTTATAACTTTCTTCTCCCAGTGATACAAGAGTCAATAAGGAGTGGAGCCATGCTGGACCTTGCTCTCACCAACAAGAAGGGGCAGTGGGAAATGTGAAACTCAAGGGTGACCTGGGCTGCAGTGACCATGAGATGGTCAAGTTACAGAATCACAGAATGATATGGGGTTGGAATGGACCTCTGGAGATCAGCTAGTCCAACCCCCTTGCCAAAGTAGGTCCTCCTAGAGTAGTTTGCACAGGAATGCATCCAGGTGTTTGAACACCTCCAGAGAAGGAGACTCCGAAAACTCTCATCCCCCTGTTTCAGTGTTCTGCTGCCCTTAAAGCAAAGAAGTTTTTCGACCTTCATTTTCTTTCCTGTTGCCTCTTCTAAGCAGACACCTGCCACTGCGTTGAATCTATGGGCATGTTTCACTCAATCAGTCATTAGATGTTCAACTTTTCATTTTCTTAACTATAATGGTAGAATAGTTAGGCAAGGATTCTAAAAAACAGTCTGTTTAAATTAAAAAGAAAACAGAGATGCAGGTTATTCTATGCCACATGAAAAATTCTTTTTATAAAAAGATGCTGATTCAAGTCTTAGTGCCAGAGCGTCCCTCACTGTAACATACTTGGGCAGCACTGGGATGTGCAAGTATGCCATGTCTTTTTTAATAGGTGCCTAAATGACTAACAAATGAGAATACTTAGGCAAAGCAAGCATAAATAAGTTCCTCAACAACCTACGACACCACAAAGCCTTATACTTTAGACTTTTAGATTACTTTGCTGTACAGATAGATGCCAGCTTTCCACACAGAGATATGATCTGGTAAAGGTACTTTTTCCTCTTTTTAAGATGGGAAATATATATGTGATTACTGCCCAGATGTTTGAATCTATTTGACATTTCATGGGCTTGGCCTTGCCATGATTTTCCTTCCTTTCTGGGTCTGTCCCTCCCTGTTTAGCTGCCAGAGCAATACAGCTGACATCTAAGAAGTTTCCTTGATACATCATAAAAGTTCTGATTTAGCATTTGCTGTTTCAGCTGATGGGATCAATCTACCCTTTCCACATGCACAGTGTAACACTTCTCTCAATTAGCCCCTCTCCACTGGAAGTTTAACTGTGCCAGCTACAAGGCAGTGTTTGCTGGTGGCTTCTCTTGGGTAATACGCAGCTGCAGTATGTTTGAACATCTTTCTTTTACATCTGTCTTTCTGCTCACTAGATTACTTTCTCTGATTTAAAAATAAAACTGTCATTACAAGCAAAAGCAAGCGGTTAATAGTGTCTCTCTTCTCTATTCTGATTCTTTTGTTTGAAACAGATCTTAGCTCCTGCCTTCAGTATAGTTTGAAAGACAAGGTCATATAATATAACTTTCTCATTTAAACAACATTAGGCAGTAATTCTTCAATTCAGACTATCCCACAGTGCTCTGCTCTTATTGCATTACAGAGATGAGGACTGCAATCAGGAAGAAAAGAAAAAAAGAAAGAAAAGAAAAAAAGAACGAAAAGAAAAGAATCAAGCCAAAAGAATTTTACATACTTTAACTTCCTGGGGGTAAAAAAAGGTAATTAAAGTTGATTCTGGGCACCTTCCCTTTTTTCAGTCCTTTACAGTACACTACAGAATGTTTGACAGATTTCTTTGCTTCTCATGAATGTCTAGCAGTTCCTCTAGTCTTAAAAGGAGTAATCATTGGCAATCAAACACACAATAACTCAAATGCCCCAACCAATAGACACAACATATAAACAAGATAGATCAAAACATTTTAGCTTAATCTTAAATTCAACGTTGGAATTTTTTTTGCATACATTTTTCACTCCTCACCCCAAAATGTCTAGTTTCTCAAGTAATATATGAGTATGAACATATAATAACATGTGAGATTATTATTTTTCTCAGCATTGGAATAAAGGGGAAAATGCAGGTTATTTTCAAGTCCCAATCACTCTGCAACTTGGTTAGGAACTGTGAGTACAGTATGGATTCAATACACACATCTTCCCTCTTCTTTCTAGGTAGCAAAATGGAATATGGGGACAATATCACATTAACTGATATTAATATCTATGTAAATAAGTGGATTGGGGAAGCTCTGTAGAGGATCAGGCTTCCTGTCAATGGAATAACATATGATCATCCATTCCAGCACAAAGTAATCACCTAAAATAAATAGCTATAGGAGGTCTGTCCATATTGGGTATGGCCTTATCTCCCTTCTGGATATGTCTAGTTCAAAACAGTAACTCCAGAAAGAATCTTCACAGCTTTAAACTATCACCCAAAACTTGACACCCGAAATACACTAAATTAATTCAGCTCCAAAGGATAATTTAAACAAACAGATATAAAACTTGTTGCCAATCACTTCAATAAAAATAAGTCCTAAGACAGACAGAGAAAAAGTCTTATCACAGACTAAGGTAAGGATTCACAAAGGAAAGGTACAATTTGGTTTGCTTTTGCTGTTCCTCCTCTTAATACGATGAACATCATGTCTAGCTCCATCTAGAAGTCCTATAAACAGTTCCTAACACCAAGGAAGAGATTGAAAGTCTGAATTATGGAATGCAGGAAGACTCTACTTTTCCCTGTCTAGTCATTTGAGTAGGTATGCTCTACGATCACTTGCTAAAGCAGGCTTTGCAGACAAGGCAACACTTAACAGATGGAAATATTATTATGGGATGATAGTAAAATTAACAGCTGGGTGGAGCTTCAAAATACTTCTGTGGTATCTAAATGTGGGATCTAATGAAGTGGAAGGATTCACCCCATCCAAGGCATTGAAGTTAGAAAAGTATCTTTGGATCTCCCTGCTGGGGAGAGGCACTTCTACAGGGAGAGTCAGGTCCTCTGATTCACTTCTCTGGGGATGATCTCTCTCTACTTATTTTTACTTGGGATTTTCCAGATACCCACTCAAAGGAAAGATGGTGGGAAGAATTCAAGCCCTATAATGGATATCAGCCTTTCAATCCTTTCAACACTTTCTCTTTTATGTGTTATCCCTTGTTTGTTTGCTTAGTTTTACCTGTTTAGTATGCTCTTTCTTTTGTACACGTTAGTGGACAGATCCATAGCATTAAAAAAAAAAAAAAAAGAAAAAGCATCTATTATGTGGTTTCTGTTATCTGAATAAAAAACTGACAGAGTTAAAGTTGTTCAGCCTGGAGAACAGAAGGCACTGGGAAGGCCTCATTTTGGTCTTTCAATACTTAAATGGGACTTGTAAGAAAGATGGAGACAGAATTTTTAGTACAGCCTGTAGCAGTAGGACAAGGATATGATTTTAAACTAAAAGAAGGTAGATTTAGACTAGGTATTAGGGAGACATTTTTTACAATGAGGGTGGTGAATCACTGGCACAGGTTGCCCAGGGAGGTATGAGATACCCCAGCCCCAGAAACATTCAAAACATTCAAGGTCAGGTTGGATGGGGCTCTGAGCAACCAGATCTAGCTGAAGATGTCCCTGCTCATTGCAGGGGAGTTGGACTTCCCATCCAAACTGTTCTGTGATTCTATGACAGATGGCAACCAAAATATTCCTCTCAGTACTGCCTTGTTATTGCTTTTTTGTGTTTCCCTCCCAGGGGCAGCGTCTTCTTCAAGGTATCATTAGCTGTCCTCCAAACTTCACATTCTTCGGTGAAGTGAATGAAGCTTTGAGTTATAGTCTAGTTCTACACTTCTTTTCTAAATAAAGTGGATTTGCACAACATGAAAGGAAGTCTGATAATAGACTATTTAATATAGAGCCTGACTATCATGAGGATCCAGTTTAGTCAGCTGCCAAAACAGATCAGTATGACAAAGGCAGATGAATAGGATGGCCTTTAGATTCCATTTGCCACGATGACTAAGAAATATCAACCATTACTAATAGCTGGGGTGAATTTTTTACCTGATATTATGAGGTAAAGTTATTTAAACAACAAAGAATTGATTTCTGTTATCTATTGTCTCAGGTTATGTAAAATCACGATAATGAAGTTGTTTACTTAAACCAATGATGTATCTACCAAGGTTAATTTTTATCCTGCCACTCTCACATTGCCACCACTCTATGAAGGTGCCTTTATTTATTCCCCAGAACAAGTTTAAAAATTAAAATGCAGTAATTAGGAGAGGCAAAGAATGGCAGATAAAAAATGATTCATGAGTTACTTTGGATCAATGTAAACTGCTAATATCTCTCTGTCCCCCAGACCTTCCACTCTGTTATGTCAGGGCACAATACAAATCTCTAGTATTCAAACCATTTAGGCTTCTTCACAGAATTCAGGAAAATAAAGTCCGTTCAGAGTTAACATCAGATGCAATGTCAACATCTGAAGTACTTTTACTTAAGTGTTGTACAATTTTGAAAAAAAACTCTATAGCCTTAGAGTTCCCATATACCCTGAAACTCCCTTTCAATGTCATTTGTCATTGCATCTGAAGTGAAACAATAGTAACTGCCAGCCTTTTACAGACATATTTAGTTTTACGAGTAGAGGCCACTTAAAAGAAGTGGAAGACTATTTTTCTTTGGGTGACTTCTCAATTGGCAGTATCTGAAGTATAGTCCGTTTAGGAAAGAAAACCACTGAATTTTTTTCTTTACTGAAGTTGAGTTCAGCAGTTGTATGACTGTTTTTCTAAACCAAAAATGTCACTAACCTAGCTAGAGTATTTTTCGTGCCTATTCATGCAGTTGTATCTTCCAGCATTGAGCTTACATAGCAGGAAAAATATTTTATATTACTATGACTGATTGTTTTTAAAAAATATATACCTTCTTAGAAGTGAAAGAACTGAGCCCGTAGAAACCCTTCATTAAAAACAAAACACCACAAAACAAACAAACAACAACAACAAACAAAACAAAACAAAAAAAAACCTACAACAACAAACTAGAACATACGATCCTAAGAGTTCTATTGTAATATCTCCCCAAATTGATTACAGAACATACCTCTGCCTGAAAAATGTCAAGTTATTTTAACAGATTCAAAATTGCACAAATCCATTTTTGGGATTATAATGAAGTCATACACAGTTGAACTTTTTCCCTAGAAATGGGGAATCCAGAAGATGGGAAAAGGGGTCCAAAGTCAGCACAAGTATGTGTGAAAATTTCAATTTGCAGCCATTTGTGTGGGAACTGGACTCCTCATTTACCTCAGGGAATCTTTTCTGTATGGGGTTGCTTTAAAATGACAAATTACATAGAAATGTCATTTTAATGCTTTTAGCTTTACTTCTGTCATGGAAGCTCTGGTTTACAAATTAGGCTTTGAAATACAGACTGAGAAATATTCATTTTTTATGACAAAATTATGAGTTTCAGAACAAGAACAGTACTGCGTTCACATGCACAACTAACATCTCATATAATGATCTGCAACATGAAAAAAAAATGAAAATAAGGACTATGCTTACTGATAATGGATTCATTAGGATCTCTATCCTGCTGCCAACAGGCATAGGAAAAAGTTCTTTGGCTACATGCACTGGCTACTCCTAGTGTTGATGGAAGAACTGAAACATCTTTCAGTAGCATCCAAGTGAAAGGAGATCTTTGTTCTCTGTTCTGGTCTGACTGAAAACATACATTTTGAAACTGAAAGGTGTACGCTCTAGGAAGACTTAGAAGATGTTTGTTAACTGAGGAGGCTCCAACAGAGGAAGTTAGACTAAATGTACCACTGTTAAATTTTTGATGAGTTCCAGAGGCCCAGACACTTCCAGGTTCCAAGAAATCTCAAAGTAATGCAGAATATGAAGGAAAATTATTTTTGCATGTACTTCACAGAAGCAGATTCATTGAATGCATAATTCTGTTTGAATAAAATGTTTAAATTTCAAGTTTAAATTTCGCTTACTAGGAACACAAAGTATTTCCATGGTATAACTTGCAAGAGATCAGAAAAAAACCCAAAACTTATATGTAACATATTCAGCTATTCTGTAAGGTCCTAGGGCCTATATTACTGGCATATTAATATTCTAAATATCAATATAAACAAGAGCTTTCTCCCATATCTCTGTCTTCGTCTATGTTTCATTTATAAAATCTTAATGGTGTGAGTGAAAGAGGAGAAAAGTGGGTTTGAATTTGGTTTCATATCAGTTGTATGGTATTTCAGCTCTTGGGATCCTCACAGGGATGCTCACCTTGCCAAAATGTCAGGTGACATGACAGGAACATGAGTATAACAGTGTGTGTGAATGGGATTCCCAAAACTACCTGAGAGATTGTCTGACCCCAATTTGAAAACAGAAGCAAGGATGATGACAAACAGATGGGTTAAATAATAACCAGGGAATTATCAAAGGTCTTTTGAAGTACAGGAAGAGTCAACTCAAAAAGAACTATAAGAAATATGAAAACTTGATAGGTAAAAAGAGAGACTTTGGAGAGGGAAGATTGATAGCAAGGCTGGCATGACCCTGCCAGATATAACCCTGTGGCACTGGGACCTCTGGATGGACCTGGCAGCATGGTCCCCAAAGGTACCCCAGCCATGAGAAAAAGTTCAAAATTCTGAAAACTGGAATCCATGGTTACCTTTGTCTTGTCTGTATCTCACAGATAGCTGCATCCTGCTGCTGTTCACAGTTTTCACTCCCAGGGTGTAAGAAAACAAGACTGAATTCTCTACATCAATCCTTCCAGCCATAGTAGTAGTAAGAAAGAGTAAACGAAGGCAGCTGTCTATTCTGCCTCTAGCTCACAATTTATTTCTTCATCTAATGTAGTATGCAGCACACCCTGGAGATACAGATGAGAGAGAAGTTGACAAATGGAAGAGTCTGTCTGCTGATAATTGTTCTTCTTTGCATACGTCCCATGCCAGAGAAATTGCTAAGATATTTGTTGCCATCTTTTAGTGATGTTTACAATACATTTAGCAATTTAAAATTAGTATTTTCTAGATATAGTGAGTAAAAAGAAAACATTCTGAAAGAGAGTTGTTAGCATAATTAACCTGAAGAAACAACATGATAATAACTTTTACTTGGCAAACAATAAACTCAGAAGAGATATTTGCCTTACCTCAATTATATGAATCATACTTTAATTTATTAAAAATATTCTGCTAAAAGATTTTAGGTGACTGTGAGACGATTACTGTTTTCAGTGCATCATACATCATAGCTTTTTATTGTTGATCAGTCCCTTTCAACTACAACCACATACTTAGAGTAATTGGGACCAAACTCAGGAGTTATCTCCCTCCAGGAAAGTACTTAAACATACACAGATATCTAAGCTAATTTCCCTGGTGAACAGGACTTAATCTCCTGCTTAAATACCTCAAACAGTTGGGGCTATAAGGGTTCAGTTTAAGTGTACATGTTTGAAAAGTACCTCTCCTCATAAGTACAGGTGAACATTTCTAATTACCCACTAAAAAACAGCTACTACTTGTAGCATAGCTATTAAAGCACATTGAATCATGTCCTTCTTCCATTTAAATATTTTAACTGATTCAGACATTTACAACATTTAGATATCATAAGTGTTCCTGGAACCTTTGCTAGAATCACTACAGGGACTTTGGTTCACCAACAAAGCTTTGAATTTCAGGCAGTTTTGCAAAGATAGGTGTCGCTCCAGTTTCTTTGCTGAGTTCTCATGCACATGTGCATGCTTAGGAAATAGTCTCTAGTTAAATTGAACAGTCAATTTTATGTGCGGTGGATGAATGTGATGCAACATGTGGAAGTTAAGGATGTGCAGTTAATGAGGTATCTTGTTGGTGGGTACCCAACATAAAAGACTAAGAAAAGAGACAGGAGAATTAAACCCCCAGATGACCATACCCTAACAATCCAGAGATAACAGAGACAGTATCAAAGACCAGAGCTCCACGGGACTGACTGAAACAGGCCATGGACAGAACGACTTCAAAGCCTTGATGATGTTTATCCAGATGTTTTGTAACTGATAAGGAGAGGGAAACAAGATTATCCTGAGTCTCATGAGAAAGAGAAAGCTTATTATGGGTTATTTGAAGGGGCTTGTGAGACTGTGAAGTTCATAATGGGATGTTTAGGAGAAGGGCCAAAGAAAGTAGTGTATAAACACATTGCTGTTCTGGCACAGTTGACTGGGTAAGCTCTGTATGTGATCATCACAGTCTGTTGAGTATTTGTATTAAACCTTTTTCCTGCTTTCCTATGTAAGTGTGCTTTCTGTGTGTGTGCATGTGTGTGTGAGACCTGCCAGTGAGCCTGAAATTGGACTAGCTGGCAATTAGGAAGAGTGGTCTAAGTGTCTGCTATGGAAGATCAAAGAGGCTTATAGGAGGGGGGTCTGGCAGCTGGAGAGTCTGGAGTCTGGGGCCAGCTACTGGGTAGGCTGAGGGTCTAAGGCTACCTCCTGGAGGGATCAATTTACGAGTGCATGATAATACCAAGTTGCAAGTTGGACGAGCCGATGAGTCACACCATAAGGTCTTGGATGCAGTTACTGTAGAGGTCATAGGTCTGGGGAGACTGCGAGCAGCTTATGGAGCCTACTGTAATGGCACTGCTTTCCTGGCTGTTTGACTTTGCTGTTGGTTGGTTGTGTGCCCATGTAGGTAAGAACGTGTGTGTGTATTAGTGGGACCTACTTGCCTTCACTATAGCCCAAAACTGGCCTGGTTTTTTGGGACTGGTCTAGGAAGACTTCCCCAAGTCTTTGGCGCTTGTGGACTGGGAACAATAACTCTCTTAGGTCCTGAATTTCATTGGATTTGGCATCCCTGTAACTCACAGTCCTAGGAGACCCTCTGACACCTTGCATGCAGAGGGAAGAAACCACAGGCACCAAGCTCACAAGCAGCCTTACGCTGACTCCTCTGAGGAAGAGTCCCCAACCTCAAAGGAGCTCCCCCCGCCACTGGCTCCAGAAACCCAAATCCAAGCATAAAATTTGTGTGGAGAATACCAAAAGTGATCAATACGACAGAGAGAGGATAGTCACAAAAGTTCATAATCTGAGATGCCAATACTCCATATTGTATAGTGATGGAGAGTGAATTACGTAAAAACTCTTCTAAAGATGCTTAGAGCCATCTCAGATGCTATGAAGTAGGCGCCCAACAAGCTATGGGTTCCTGAGAATTTGATCTGGAAGAAAACATAGTTCTTTCTTGACCTGCAACATGGAGCTGGCTGGATCTAGGGCACATTAAACAGACACCCAACAATGTCATTGCAATGTCATTGACACTTCTAAAAGCACAAATGTGTTTTTATCCTTATCTTGTACCTAACGTGGCCATCCTCTGAATCTCTTAAAAAAAGTGAAATGCAGTCCTGATAAACAGTTGTCCAAGTACAATGGAAAAAAAAAGTCTTTCTTATCCACAGAAGTGCCTAGAGAAAAATCTAAAGCACGGAATCAATTTAGTCCTGTACAAATACAGTGCAATATGTTTCCTGGTATGTATCAAAAATTCATGGCCAAGTGTTATTGGTACAGAACCTATTCCCTTTTATCTTTCCCGAATACTGAAATGGGAAGGAATGGTGACAGAAGGGAAATAATATTAGTGCTATTTTTTTTTTGTCAGCTATTTTTTCTCGTTCTGTTTTGATTTTTATTTTATTGTTGTTTTATTTTATATCTATGTAAGTAATACATAGGCTGCCAACAAAATCGTTTTTTCTTGGCCTCATTCAAAACACTGGCAAATATATGAGGTATCAGAACAAGCTCTTTGGTTTTCACCGAGGGGGATGGGGGAAACTTTCAATTGCATTGACAAAGTTAATTCTTTTAAGATTAAAAATGTCATTCACATCCCAGATCCATCTTGACATTTCCTTTTCCATTTGTTTCTGAAAAATTGTGAAGGATCTGAACAGCTGTTAACTATGAAAGCAACAATTGCAGAAACCTTAGTGCAAATTATGAAGCAAAATTTGCCTGGGTTACCTTGCTTGCTCCCAAGGGAGACCAAGATACTATGTGCTGGTCATAGCTTATTACCCATATTAAATCATATAGGGGATATAAATCCACGAAAACAAGGAATTTTTTCTTTTAAACTTACTTATAAAGCGATGACCTCTGAGAAAGTCATCTGAGGTCTTCCTTAATCAAAAACTTTCTGCGTCACGTATCTTGAATTATTTTCTTACACTTTAAGGAGAAATCTTTCCTTCTCTTCAGATACTACAATAAGTCACTCGTTCATTGCAAACTATACATCAGGTACACAGGTTTTACTAAATGTTCCTGCTTGCATAGAGATGAATACATATGCACACACTGAATTTTTTTACAGAGTAAGTGATAGGGCAAGCACAAAAATTATACTGATTTACTTATTGTATTAGGGAAGCAAAGAGTATATGAAAACTTTTCCAAGGATTAATATTTACCTTTTAATAAAGTTAGAAGTACTAGTCTGACCTCAGTGTACCAAGTCAATCTTTCACCGCTCATACATATGCCAACACACAGAAGGCACATTCAATAGAAAACTTGATGATGTAGAGATCTGTATCAGGGAGACTGTCATAATATGATACACAGGAATCCTTGTTCCAGATTCAATCACTAATGGTGATCATGACTACTATGACAGCTCTCAAAGACATATTTTCAGGATCATTATCCCAAAACTCATCATCCCCCAAGTGGTTGATTGTCATTGTGCCTGGTTTCAGCACAGAAGAGAGTTACGTGCACTTATCCCATTTAAATATTAACTATATCTATCTACTAATGTATCTGTTGATATGAAGTACAGGGTTCTGTAAATGAAGATTCTGCACACATTTGAAGTCTCAGTTACTCAAAGCAGTTGGAAGTGGGTAGTTTACTCCTCACTGAGTCAAATAAATTATAACAAATGCTTCTTGTTTACAAACTCAACATAAAAAACACACAAATGATGGTATGGGATCTACTCCAGCATCTTGAACCACTTTCCCAGAGATACTTCATGGAATCACAAAATTGTCAGAGTTGGAAGGGGCCTCTAGAGATCATCTAGTTCAACCTTTTAAAATTTGTATTGTTCTTATATTTTTCCCCCAGGTTAAGCATGTCAGTGTGTCAGGTCCTCTCTGGAGGACTCCCCGTGCCCGTGGGGATGGTTTGTACTGAATAGTTCCAAAGAGATTTTGCTGATTTGCATTTTTCAATTAACTTTTTGGGTATATCTTACCTTTTACTGTCTATGATAAATTGTAACAGATGGATAAGCATCTTACATGCACGTCCTGTAAAGTATCTACTTTGGCTTGCTTTAAGCCTGCCACCTGTTAGTTTAATTTGATTTACTTACAGAATAAGTAGGAAAGTGAAAAATAACTTCCTAAACACTTATTCATATAACTCAAGTTTTCAGACTGTTTTTGTGTTGCCCTTTTTTGAAGAGTCTTTCTATATGTCATCATTTCTTATAAAATAGAAACATCTTTGATACCTTTGCTCATCTTTGTGCCTTTATCCAAATACAGCTATACTATACAATATTATTACTTTGCTACGATATGAATTTTGACATGCAAATGGAGAAAAGGAGGTAGAACTTCAAATAGAATTCAAGATTCAGGTATGTTACGGATTTATACAGCAGCATAATGATTTTATTATTTTACAACTTCTAATATGTCATTTTTCTTCACTACTACAGTATATTGACGCTTTCATGGATTTCTCTCTCTTGTTCCTAAGAGCTTTCCTCAAACACTAATGTTTGGCTAAGAAAACATCATTATATATATGAATTTTATTTTTTTCATATGTGCTTTGCTTGTACATAATTTAATTTATATGCTCCTTCATTTCCAAGTCCTTTAGTATTGCACAGCTTTTCTTTTTACAATTATTAACACTCATTCCTTGTCTCTGTAATTCCCTTTCTTGTTGCTTGCTGTTGTTATTATTGTTAGCATCATCAGCAAACTTTGTCATATAACTCTTTCCAGATCATTTATTAATATAGCCTCTGGCAAAGACTCCTATGAGTTTTATTTATGTTGTCTCTTTATTGTGGAAACTAGGCAATAATGCTTTCTTTTGTTTCCCGTAGTTTAATAATTTTCATATCTGTCTGAGTACCTTACCTCCTTTGCTATCACAGCTGAATTTCTTTTAGAGTGTTTGGAGAAGGACCTTACTAAATGCCTTTTGGAAATCCAGAAAAGTGTATTAACTTGATCAGCATTATTTATGTGTTTTAAGAACTCCAGTAAATGATTCTGTTACTGAAGTAATTCTAATCCCACTCTCATATATCGTATTTACTCATATGCTTACAAGTTCCTCTCTTAAGGTCCCTTTGCTCACTAGAGATGACAGTTTACTTTGCTGCAGTTTTTCAGATTTTGGACAAAGCTCTTTAAAAGATTGCTGGCACTTTACCCAGCTTCCAGTCAAGAGACAGTTTGAGGAAGACACAATACAGCACAATTCATAAATCAGTTATTTCTTTTTTCAGTTCCTTCAGAATACTTGAGTTAATTCCAGAAATTTGATACTTATCCTATCAACTATTTTTTAACATCTTATACTGACATTTCTGTGATGCTGTAAGATGATACTGTGATAACCGCATCCAGGAAGCTATTTCTACATTGTGTTCTTCCACTCTTAACACAGGTACAAAATTTTGCATCTCCACAGAAGTTTATGTCAGGAAAACAATGCCAGATATACTATCAAATAAAGTAAAATAAGCCTAAGGAATAGCTGGGGAGGGATTAACCTCAGCTAGCAGCCAGACACCCACACCGCTGCTCACTCACTCCCCCTCCTCAACAGGCCAGGAGCAGAAAATAAGATTGAAAACTTTGTGGGTTGAGATGAAGACAGGGAGATCACTGTCATGGGCAAAGCAGACTCAGATGGTAGGATGTTAATTTAATTTGTTGCCAATTAAAATAGGCTTGGATAGTGAGAAACAAAGACAAAATAAAACACCACCTTTCCTTTTTCCCAGACTTAACTCTTCTATTCCTGACTCTTCTACATCTCTGCTTCCCAGTCAGTGGTGGGCCATGAGGAATGGGAGTTTTGCTTAGTTCATAACAGCTCCTCTCTACACACTCTCTACACTCCTTCCTCCTCACACTTCTCCCCTGTGACAATGTGGGGCCTCTCCCCAGGCTGTAGACCTTCAGGATGAACGTGCTCCAGCATAGGGTCCTCCATGGGCTACAGTGTGCATATCTGCTCCACCATGGTCTCTTCCACAGGTTGCATGGGACTCTCTGCCTCACGCCTGGAGGACCTCCTCCCTTTCCTTCTTCTGTGACCCTGGTGATTGCAGGGATGTTTCTCACCTTTTTGTCTCACTCCTCACTGCCTGTGCAGTGTTTTCACTCTTAAATACGTTTTCCCAGAGGCATCACACACTTGGTTGACGTGCTCACCTGCCCTGAGACGAGTCCTCTGGAGCTGGCTGGAGCCAGGTGGCTGCGTCCAGCATGGAGCAGCCACAGCCTCTCCTCGCAGAGGCTGCACTGCAACACCTTGGCCCTGACAGCATATGCAATACAAATCTCTCTAAGCTACCAACACACCCCCAGGAAGACCAGCCTACTTCTTCTGCTCAGAAGGAACTTGCTGTGACAAATGTAACCTTAGAGTGTGAAGAAACACAGAATCCTCACAGAATATTTAGTGACCCAGCTTAAGACATCTATTGCAAAGAGTCTTTGCTTTCATATCTGAGCTAGTGCCTAAATTTCTCCTGTATTTACTGGAGAGGTAGTTTAGAACCAGATTCAAACCACGTGCCGTAATATTTCCTAAATGAATGCTGAGGAAAAAACAACATTGAGAAATACTTAGGGAAAAGAGTATTTTAAATCCTTCTCTCTCTGGGTTAAGTACACGAATGACAAAAGCTCCCTGGAAATTAAATATCTAAATTTTCCTTTTTTAGACACAGAAGAAAGGAGACTGGGCTGATGGAAGTCACCTAATTCCTAAGAAAAGCCAGTTCTCCTGGAGCTCAGGGAGTTTTGGAGTCCAGAAGTCTCCACAACCTGAAGAGGATGCTTTAATGAGTCAGTTATCTCCAAACATACAATTTGCCCAATTCATCACTTGATGATAACCCACACCTCCAGATATGGCTAACTCTTCCCCTAGCTAAGACTAGAGGTAGAGTTGTAACGCCTTCCTCATTCAGTGTTTCTTAATAATAAGCTTAAGCATCATCATGCTCCACAGGCTGACTGCTAAGAGTCATATTTTTAGTGCTCAGGGTAAGGAGAACTTAGACATACAACTGCCTATTGGCAATTCTACTCTTGTCAACAGGGAGCATTACAACAGCTAGACAGTAGTGATTATAAGATTCACCAAGGGTCAAAAAAGTAATCTGACTGTGCTGGAAAAGTGAATCTTATTCCAGTTAAGCTAGTGTTGCCATTTACCTAGGCATCTTTTTCACTCTAACCATAAGACTACAAAAGCAGCTGCAGAACCACTTTATGTTCTATGCAGATAGAAAGAATCAGCCTTGGAGAAACTCCTGAGGTTACTGGGCTGCAGACTGGGACTAATTGCTGTAATAATCCATGTAAATACTACGAATGGAAAGAGACACAGGGGAATAAGATTATCAATGCTAAAATAATCACTTTTATGTATAAAGAAGAAAGCTCTGCATGAACTGTACAGCTTCTGAGATAAACAGGCACATATAACTGTGCCAATGTAATTTAGAGAGAGGTGGGAGAGGTGAATGAAGAGTTTTTGTCCCTCAAGGAACTGTTGCTGCACCCCTCAGCAACAGAGGCATACGTACTGTGCAACACCATGTAGCCTGACCATCAAAGGAATAATTTAATCTTCAGAACTTTCTATTTCTTGTCTTTCTGAACTACCTAAGTTCAATTCTTTTAATTAACATTTAAATGAGATTACAATTCCCTGTTTGCATTTTCAAAGGTCATTAGGACTTTACAGCAGTAGGCAATGTCCCTTTCATATCAAAGGATTTGAGAAATCTTCTCACATCCAGGCATTTTATACATTCCTAGTACTGTTGATCTGGATTTACTTTGCTGCTTCCTCTTTAACTACTGATTGTACCTGGGCTTGATAAGTAACACAGCCAGAAAAATGTGCATAGTCCAGATTTCCCCAAAAGATAAGTGAATAAAATCATAGAATCATAAAATGGTTAGAGTTGGGAGGGACCTTAAAGATCATCCAGTTCCAACCCCCTCTGCCATGGGCAGGGACACCTCTCCCTAGAGCAGGTTGCTCCAAGCCCCATCCAGCCTGGCCTTAAACACTTCCAGGGATGGGGCATCAACAGCTTCCCTGGGCAACCTGTTCCAGTGCCTCACCACCCTCACAGGAAAGAACTTCTTCCTAATATCTAATCTAAATCTCCCCTCTTCCAATTTAAAACCATTACCCCTCGTCCTATCACTAGACTTCCTGACAAAAAGTCCCTCTCCAGCTCTCCTGTAGCTCCCTTCAGATAATGAAAGGCTGCTCTCAGGTTTCCCCAGAGCTTTCTCTTCTCCAAGCTGAACAGCCCCAGCTCTCTCAGCCTGTCCTCATAGGAGAGGTGCTCCATATAGATATATATAGTATATAGAAATTCCACTGTTAAAATTAATTTCCATATTGTATAAAGCAAAGTTCAGAACTACTCTTTCTAAACACTCTGGTCTTTGCTGCTTTCCTCATTTCTCACAGAATGTTTCTCTTTCCCCCATTTATATCTATTTATTACATTAGGAATATGCTCTGTGTCCTTGCTTATAGTTTTCTTCATCCTCTGAGAGACCTGAGTATACACAGTATAGTAACATTTCTCAGCAAGATATAAGCTTGTGCTATATGGTATAAACCAATATATAAGCAAAGTGCTGTGCAGAGAGCTGTGCATGCAAAAGCTGTAGTAGGCACTCAGCATTACAGTCAGAGGACATTCAGCACTGCTGCCCTTGCAAGGCCTCTTTTTGCTGCCACCTATGTCCTGTCCTCCGAACTCCTCCTAACTGATGTCCACACAGGGCATCTTAATTAATGTGTCTTCTCTATGCTATTTGTAATGTGCAAAGGCACTGTGACACACATGAAATGGTGAATCAGTGAAGGCAGTTTCCTTCATATGATAAGAGTGACTTAAAACTTCCTGAATTATAGTGGACTCAAACAAGAAATCAGGAAGCAGTACACATGGAAACCGTGTCTCTCTGCCTGACACTTGTAAGGCTTTGTTGTCACACAGGCAGCGTCCAGTGGTAGTACAAAACTGTAGAGCAGCTGAGTGTGCAAGAATATGTCATATATTTAAACACATGGAGGCATGTATTAAGTTTCCTTTCCATTTTCCTTTCCCCCCCTTTTTTAAACTGTGATTCCTGACAGTCCCGACATACCTCATTTATTTTAATTGTGTGGGATCCTCAAGTGCTGCTGTTCCCAGTATCTTTTTCTATTGTCTGCATCTCTGTTCTCCTGGCTGAGGGGTGAAAGGGATACAATTCATTTAACTTACATGTCATATCAAAAAAAGAATTTTAAATTAATTCCCAAATGTAGCTGCCAGAGAGAGGAGCCAACTTTTAAAGGCCACCAGCTAGGGTATAAATCTATTACAGTCAGATAGAATCCTATGTGGTTTCTCTAGTGTGCCTAGAGGTTAGGAGCTAAATGTTGGCAATTATGCTCTATGTTAGACTTTTAAGGGGCAGTTATGCTCCTGTACGCCAAACTAATTTTCTAATAGACTAGGTTGACCTTGGAGAAGGTCTAACTTTTCTTCACCTCTGAATTTGCTCTGAGTTCTGAGTCTAAACAGTGCCTGACTGGTTGCTAATTATACCCAACCAAGACTTACAAACTCACTGCTCTTCTAACTGAACTGAACTTCTCATGAGCTGTGAGGCTCTATTCCTTTTTGAAATGAGGTACATGCTTTATGCCTGGAAGTCTTATACCTGCTGAGGTCATATATAAGGGATGATCCTGGCTTATCCAGTGCGTCATAGTGATTTCTGGAATAACTGTCTCCCAAAAGAAAGCACAAGTTTTATCTCTAAAAAAACCTAGCTAGCGTACTCCAAAAGAAAATCTGCAATGCATACACAGGGTGGACCACCAGGTTAAGAGTACCTGGTAGAGATTTGGGAACAAAGTTATTTGATACCATGACAGTATTCAGATACTCCATATCTTTCTTGAAAAACTAGTCCTTCACAGACAGTAGAGCACTTCCTTACAAAAGAACAACATGAGCAGAAAAACACCTCAGAATACTTTCAACCTGAATCTGTCACTTTAATCAAAGTTTGAGCAAAGACTGGTCAGCTTCCCGCAGCAGTGGGAAGCTGACCAGTATGACAGTGACAATTTCCCAGTGTAGAAAGAAACCAGGGGAGTGCAGCCACACTTGTCATTTTTCATGGTGAGAATGTATGACTGATGCTGAAAATCAAAGCAAAAATTATCTATGAACCACAACACAAAAGCACTGCAGAAAGAATCCCTTATCTGACAATTAGACAGCAAGAGAGGAAGACACAGATAACAAGGATACCTCTACATGTCACTTCAGGGGAATGTTTTAAATAGCAGAGTCCTGGAAAAGCAAGGAAAGATAATCAATACAGTGATTAATGACTGTAATTTCACACAAATATCTGGGAAATTAAGCACGCTCTTTAGGAGTTGTTTCTTGCAGTGAGTTGTGAAGGGATGAATAAGTTGCAAACTAAACTTTACATCAATATATTCAACAGCGTAGTAGCAACGATACTTATTTCAGCTTGGAAACATTACAGAAATTAAATACTAATATATAAAATTCTTCCAAAAATATTGGTTTTTCAAATACTTTTTGTTGCTGTCTTCTTGGAGCCTACTTTAACAGCTTACCCACTCTGGTTCCCCTGAATTATAACTTAAATATTTTAGTTTAAATAGAAAAATTAAAAAAATAAAGAAAAAATATTCATGTGAGAAAGAGGCACTTAAGTGAAAATATCTATGTGTTGCATTTAATGTGACACACATTGAAGTAAGAGAATACAGTTTCATTAAATCTTGGAAAGGCTCCTATGTATTCTGAATATTTATGCAGAGGATCACAATATACCTCCTTCTGGCTTGAAAGGACTCAAGTGAACATTGCTTAGGCATCAACCAAGGTCTAGCTTTTTGTTCTAGTGAAGCACAGTTCAACTGTGCACCTAAACTTTGCATAGCTTATAGTAAAAATCTCTTTACTGATTACAGAGTCATTTTCACCACCAGCAGCAGTACATTGCCAATATACTTGGAGAAAAGGGCACTTTGACCCACATGTTATTGTAGGCTGCAGGACTGAATAATGCTCATTAAAGGGAATCTTCAAAATCCACAATAAGCACCCAGAATTTTCCTAGTTTGCTTAGTAGTCGATCTACAAAATACTGATTTCTTGTATCCTCAGCTTCTTTTGAGAGTAAAACAAACATGTTCAATTCCACTGTATGCTGCTTAGAATGGAACAAAGTCATATAAAATATATTCATAAGTTTTAATTCCATTGACAGCTAGAGATTTCCATATGTTTACTTATTTCATAATAATTCAAACAAGTAACGTGAAAGTGGTTGCCAACCAATGATTAAGAAAATTTCTTATTCATAATCAGCTGTCTAATTGATTAACTTAGTACTTACTGTGTTTCTTGCCTGAAAATATTTTTGGGGAAGAATAATTCCTGGAAGCTAAATCTTGAACTTGGGCCTAAACATTAAAACAAAAATCTCATTATTTGCCAATAATTATGTGAAAATATGTCTGCAAAATGACTGAGTTATGGCACTAAACTTCTCTTTTATCCAGTTCTCGTCCTTTCTTCCTTTAATTAGCTTTTTTCCCCCCTTCTTTTAATGATGAGCTACTTGTGACTTTCAACAAGTGTAAAACACATGCACCTCTGATTTAGAATGGAAAAGAGCAAGGCTTCGGATAGCTTAGATGTGGCGAGTTTGTCCTCAGGTTTTGGATCATCTTACAAGCACTGCATTCTTACTTCGTAGGACTCTGAACCAATACGAACTTTGTTTGTCTCCAAACAGATTGAACTTTTTTCTGGTTTCCTACACCCTCACATATGCATGGGTGTAAGAAGCCTTTAATGCTCTATAGCCTAAGAAGAATTACACGTTTGTTGACATGGGAGGAACATAGATCTTTGCAAAGCTGAGCTGGATGGCCAAAGTTTTACAAAACTCTCCTTTGCATCTTACTCCCGTGGTCTTCTACTGTGATTCGATTTCAAGAAAACTATGTATTTTGGGACTTTTATTCTTCAGCTGCTTTCTAACCTGAATTGGTAGACTCACCTTTTCTTTACATTGTTCTTTTCATGGTTTTTCTTATGCACAACAAAGGATGAAATTCAGCCACCTGTTTGTCATTTTTCCAGTGGCTGTGACAGCAAACCTCTAATGAGTGACCATTCATACGTTACAGAAGTAGGTCCACTTTCACACACTTCAATTCTTGTCCATACAAAATAGTTTTTCCCATCCTATTTTGATTAGGAAAATTAACCAATGTTTCTTTCACCCTGCTCAAACCCAGATATATCCATAATATCTCTACACATCGTCATTATCTGTTAAACATTCCTCTTCTGAGGCTAAAGTTGGCTGTAATCTTAGACAGTATACAAAGAGCAGCAGTTATTAATCTTACAGTAATATATATACCAATTAAACCACAATGCCTTTATGAAACTTTTTTTCTGTTCTCTTATTTATTGACAGATTTTTTTTTAATTACAACACAATGAAATGATGGTAAGTACATAAGATGCAATAGTATAAAAAGCCATTTTAACCCTTCCCTTGGTTAAGACACTTACAGCAGACAAGAACTGCCCCACCCCAATTCCCCCCTTCTCAAATGAAAACAAAAAATAAATATAAATTAATAAATATAAAACAAATCACTGCACAGCCCTTAACTCTTTGATTGCCATGGCAAGAACCATAACGATGATTCTGGCGTGTGACGTTCTGTGGTTAAAGGTTGCCGCAGCAGTCAAAGGGTTATAGCATTGTAAACATAAGTACTTTGTTGAAAATGTTCAGTCATGTTAATGGTCTACAGCAATGAGATTATTATCATGACCCCTTGACCTTTAATGACACAACATTATAAGAAGTTAAAGAGATAATAGCTTGGTGAGCTGTTACATAGATTAATTAACCCATTTTGTTTAACAATGCACTATGAGGTCTTGATTTACTAATAAAAGACAACTTGTGTAATAATAAAACACTGTTCAATGCATTGATCAATAAAATCAATGAAAAAATCAGTCTAAGCACCACAATTTTTTGCCTGATTATATCTGACAGTCATAATACACTTTAGCACCATTTAGTCAGCCTTGCATTTGCACACAAACAAGCTTTGTGTTTGTCAGTAGAAGCTACCTGAAGGAATAACATATGTCAGTTATAAAAAGGTTACTGTATAGAATGCTGTGTGAGCCAATAAAATAAAATAAAATAAAATAATAAAATAAAATAAAATAACAATAGTAAAATGAAATTTAGTTGCAGAAAACAAGTAAATGCTCCAGTTATTTTGTTACTAGCACACATCCTAATGAGCCAAGTATGGGCATGAAATGCATATGGGGCTATGCAGAGAAGAGGGAATAAAAATGAGAAATTTGTGTCAGAGAACTCATCATATCCATATTCTGAGTTATTTGTCACGCTTTGTAAATTAAATGATCAGTCATTGGGTGGTTCAAGAAGCAGAGCTTGAAAAGAGCTGATGTTTAACAATGTATAAGTTTTATGGTCGTGTTGTGCATAAAACTGCTTTCATTGATATTCTAATAACTGCACCAAAATCCTTGCCCCTGCATGAAAGGTTGTTTTCCTGTTTCTCAGAGGTGGAGGATAAACAAGCAAATCACAGTGTGGGAAGAGTCACAATTGTAGTAGCTTCTAGCAAACATATTTGAAATAAATTTCTGCTGGAATTACAGGGAGGAAGGAATGGCAACAAGATGGAAAATGGAATCAGCTGCTAAAAATCGCTCCCAACAAGCAGTACTAAGGAAGAAATCAAGTACTTGGAGGGAAAGCAAGGTCACTGTTTCTCAGAAAGTAAGAGAAACAAGAATGTGTATGAAGCATGGAAAACAATGTACCCCTCTTGTATATATCCATATCAAACTCTGATTGACTAACACTGACAAACTGGCTGTGCATGTTTTAACTGCTAACAATACTAACCACAGGACTGGCAAGGAGCAGACATCACCTCTTTCAGACAGCTTCTGATCATATAGGAACACTTATCACATACAATAAACCTACAGAAGTCAAACACCTGCATCTTTATGGGCAAGCTGTGACTGAACCGTATAATAAATCCCATTCCCGGACTACAGAAGCAGATGTCAGAGAGAGCTCTTCATAAATTTCATCTATGATACCTAAAAATTAGGATCAATTAGAAAACAATGCATAATAGCAAAGCATTCTGCCATGCAACAGTGCTAGCATATTACGCTACAGCAGTAATGTAATGGTAGATGATGTATGTGTATGGACTGACGTGTTAGAGGAAGGAGTCTGGCCATACAATGTCTGAATGTCCACGACAGATTATAGGCACCAGAAGGCAAAGGAGAAAGAGAAAGGTTTAAAGAGAGCTGGAACCACTTGAAATAATACAAACATTTTTGAAATGCAGCTTTCTAGACTGCTAAGCTCTCACAGATGGCATAAACCATGCATGCAAATGGTATGCAATGACTGGCATCAGAAATGATAGGTCTATGCTGTTACACAATTTTACATGTGGTCAGGCATATAACCACAGATGCAAATAAGGAGTTCGTGATGGTCAGTGCTGGCTGTACCACTTCATTTTCATAAAAGACTTAAAGGATGGCAGCATTAGCCAATGGAAGAGACTTCAGTAATCTGAAGTGAGTAACATGGAGCTCAGTGCTGGGGTACTGGACTAAACAAGAACAAGACTAAATGAAAGGTATACATCAAATTCCTCAAATGTTCACGGGAGTTTTTGAGAAGGTACCACCTCTTCACTCTAGACACAAAAAGCTGCATTTCCTTGTGAAAGACTGTAAAACATTGTGTGGGATTAAATAGGACAGACAGCAAAATTGTATCTTCTTATTCCCTCTGTAAAGTGAATAGATCATTTCTTACTTGTCTACCAAGAGTATATAAAATTAAATATTGCCTTAATTAGCCAGGAAGCATGTCAGGGCACAGTGAAAAGAAAAGGGTGGAGGTGGATCAGAAGTTTGGTTATGTTTAGCAATTTATATCAAGAAATAGCAATAAATGATCCATCCAAAGGTCACAAATATATTTCTATTATAACAAATACTTCAGGACTGAGATATCATGGAGATAAAGAGACATGGCTGTAATACAGACTAATAGAGGTAAAGGCTGCTTTGTCCTTCAGTATTTCATCTAGTGAAGTTCTTCAAATGACAGATAACTTCTTGGATCTGATTTCTGAAAACGAATATAAGAACATTTCACTATGACAAGTTTTTGCTTGTAGATTCATGCTGATGTTAGTTTTACTAAATCTCTCTTGAAAGATTTTTGATTGCAGCAGATAAATAAAGTGCTCTATGTTCGTAATCAAGTTTAGAGTATCTGTACTGAGATGTCTTTTGACTGACTGCTCTCTGGTGCATTATGACACCAAATATAGAATGTAGTGGACTTTCTGCAGTCTATCAGGTATCTTTGCTGTTGGAGACAAGCAATACTTTCAAAGCTATCATGAACTTCCTGGTAATATCTCGTCTCCTCTACTGTTGATTACATCGCAGTTACATGCAATTTTAGTAGTTTCAATTGTCCTTGGCTCCTTTCCTTTCTGACAACCTGGTTTTGTACTTGCAATTATAAAACAAAATGTTCTCATTGCTTTTCTTATATTCTTAAGGGAATGAAAAACAGAAATGTGCTTATGCTGCTTTTTCTGTGTCTGTCTGCAGTTTTTGACCAAAAGGCTTGTTGGCTTTCCTGTGGATTCTATAAGCTGTAGAAAGAAAGTTCATGACTAATTTAAATTTCTTCTGAGAATGATTTCAACGGGGTGACACTTTAAATCTGTATTTTTTGTCACTGTGATCCAAAGAGTACCTCCTTCAAAGGAATGAATATTCATAGCAGATGATGACCTGCATATCTTGGACAAAGAGAAGGGAGGATCATAATCCTTGATCTAACCTATAAAATGGTTTCCAATCAGGTGCTGGTTGAAACATGAACAGCACAAGACAGTACTGCACATGAATTGACAAGAGATGCCTGCATGGTATTGGAAACACAGTAAAGATAAATGTTAGGTATGATTAGCTGACAATATTTTACCAAAGGTATTATAAAGAGTAAGAGCTGGGAATAGATTATCTGCATCATCACACATTCCTTCAGTTCTAGATTCCTATTCAAGACCATATTTTCTTGGGTGAAACAATCTTGGGTATTTCTGTGAGCTGTGTGAGTATTGACAATGGCTATACTGAAAGACTTTTTAAATAGATTTCATCTACCTTGTGATATATGGCCAGAGTTCATAGAACTTTATCATAAGAGGTAAAACACAACCATGTAAATACAAGCCACAGCTATGCCTTACAGGTATGAATTGTAGTTGTCACGATCATTTAGAACAGCCCTGGAGATTGCTGGTGATGCCTTCTGAATATATGCCATCACATGCACATGTACCTTTTCGTAACTTAGATAACTCTACTTATATCCAAGCAAACAAACTGCCCAGAACTGGTTTCAACACTGTGCTCCCATAAGATATGAAGATGATCCATGTGAGCACTGACAATTTTGTGGAAATAGCCAAGTATAGCATATACAGTATGTGCACCTCTCTGCACATACAGATTCATTGTGTGCCTAAATATGGGGCTGTGCATTTCAACTGGAATATATCAGTTGTACAATAGTACGTTTTGAGATTTCTATAATATCATGTAATTGTGAACACTGACGAAGCATTACAAACCATAAGGAGGAAAAAACTACTTTCTTTTCTTTGATGTTGTAAAATGATAGGGTGCCAAAGTTTTTTCATACCTTATAAACGAGTTAGCACTGATTGCCTGCTGGTCCTACCACAAGGTAGATGATCTTACATACAGCCATGTAAACTATCAATGCATGTATAGACTGGGTGTTAAACTATGCCAAAACTATGCCAAATAAGGATTAGAAACTTCTTTTCTGATTTAACACACTACTCATTGGAAGTGGTGAACCCATTTGGCCATACAATGATTCACAGAGTTGCTGGTGGCTAAGTAATACAATACTTCACCAAAAACTCTTCACAATCTGTTATCACATTGTTAAAGGCTAACCAGGTACTTTAGGAAGTTATTTTATCACAGCCTTCTGTTGCTAATCTCACTTCCCAGAAAGTCAGTTCCCAGAATGACGGATGGGAAAATGGATGATCCAGGACACATGCATGGCACAGACTGAAAGTAATTATTCCACCTGTTAGTGCCAGATGGCAAGATGGAGAGAACGTCCAGTGTATATTTTACTGCAAAAACACAAAAACCTAATGGGCATGAAAGACTATGAGTTAAGACTCGCTGATAGTTTGCCAAGGAGATTAAAGTTGTAGTTGTAAAAAGGATGGAATCTAATTTCATAGGGTACAATTTACCATTAACTAAACCAGAAACTTTGGTTTATGTGGTGGCTACAATTATCATCTGTGGACAATGTCATTCTACAGAAGCAGAAGAAACTAAACTGTATGACTGGAAAGCGTTGTGCCATCATAAATGGCTGAGATGTAATGATTACTGTTTTATGTAGTTTTACTGTGACAGCAGATAGCACTATGCTTCATGCACATCCAAATGTAGCAATTTGTCTTTAGCATGCTAGTTTACATCAGCATTTCTTCATTTATGTCTTCTCTGCCTCTAAAATTTATTTCATCTATACTGTGGGCAGATCAGAGCAGTACTTAAGGCTACCTCCACAAGGCAAATATCCTTTATGTGCACCTCTCACAGAATGCCATATCTCAAAGACATCATGGGCAGCTGCAACTGCAAATGTTAATAAACTGACTATAACTTGTAGATGATATGCTAAAGCTTATGTATACTGGGAAACAAGACCTGTTTATGATGCATGTGTTTAATGCTGCGTACATGCTTCTTTGAAAAATATTTTGATTTTAGGAACAGATCCTTGCTGTCATCACACACCAAAATACGATCTCCTGATTATCAGTGGGCTTTCCTAGGTAAGTACATACATCAAATAATGCCACATCATACAGAATCTATGCTGCCTAACATTAGAGGCTACCTTAGAGCAAGCATCAAATGGAGCCAGTCTTCAACAAGTGATGGTATGCTTTTGATGTTTACCGGACGTTTTCAGCATCGATGACACTGATGACAATGTCTTTCTCATCAGCCTCTAACATCTCAGATGGCAAGCCACAAGAATGAGTTAGACAGATTTGACTCACACATTACAGTTTTTCATGAGACCAGTGGCAGACAATTCATTGATTTACATGCATAAATCAGAGATTAATTTGACGAGTTTATGGTTCATTTACACCTGATTTTGTAACTGACATATGTTTAACTGGTCTTATCTGATGTGAACCACTTTGTCTGTAATTTGTGTAGTGTGAGCTAAGGAAGTACTCCTAATGTTACACTGCTGGCTTATCAGTCATCGCTATACCATTGTATGCAATAACAAGTTACCTGTTTCTCAGCTCCCACACAGCATTATTCGATTTACAGCATAGCTGAACACTTAAGTGGCCAGTGACATTTGTTCCCTCCACTGATAGTAATGATTTTCCTTATGGCTCATAGGGCTGCAGTCAACTCTTTATGATTCTGGAAATAGAGCTGTCCAAAGACAGTCTTGAAACAACAAAAGGAGACAGGGAGCTATTGTTCTGTAATGGCTGCTTCACATCTCCTACTGCCCAAGGTGCAGGACTTCCTCCACCTCTGAAATTGGTGATAAAACAGGCCATGTTTTGAGAAGACATGGGAGCCAGGACAGAGCAAACCCCCGAAATCATATCCTTGCTGCTCAGCCCAGTCATCTTGTGCTATCTCCAATTTAGGCTGCTAATGGCGTGGTAGCTTGCATTTCTACTTTTCTTAAAAATGCAGTGCCTGGAACATTCACTGTTCAGTTTGCTATGTGTCTTTTAAGGTTTGCCCTAGTGACAGTTCAAATACAAAACACTAGAATAGGAATGTAATGTTTCCATTGCTTATAGGCAGACCTACTTTCTATTCTACGCACTTTTTTTTTCTAACCAACAAGCTAGAATTTGATTCTATATAATTTGGTACCAAAAGCTACATTTTACTGACATTAAGATCGTGAAGTAAGACCCCCCGAAAAACTTGAAAATTAAAAAATTAAACCTTATACTTTGTTCTTAACCCACAGTGCTGACGGCGCTGGACTCTTGACCAAACTACTGGGGAGGTGAAGTACACTTCTAAGAAAAAGTGTAAGCCTGCGCCTTATGTTTGAATCTATTAGTTCCTCATATTTTCATTCACAAATTTAGTCTTAAAAAAATCTTTTTCTTTAATTATACCCTCCCTTCGCCCCACTTTGAAAGAAGGAAAAGAACAAAAGTTCATAGGAAGATATAAAATATGTATTACATTTATTCAGGAGACTTGAAAGGGCTCCTTTGGAGCCATTTGAGTCTCTCCATCCCAGCCTATCCAGTAAATATACAGTTACATAGTTTTTAATTTTTTTTTTTGATAAAAATTAATTTTTGTCTACAGTCAATAACCTTTTCATAGGTTTATACATTAAAAACGCCAGAGGAAACACTGCCATCATCTACTCTGGCCTGCTGCATCATACAGACCATAGTACTCTGAAGATACACAACCCTGTATAGTCAGCTTGATAGACTGTAACTGATTAACACAATGCATATCCAGTTTTGTATTGTTCCACAGTACAGATCATGACAATAGCAATATGGAAATGTTTATTAAAACCTTTATGAAAAAAGTTACGGCACATGAGCAGGAACCCAGATTGCAGAACTGAAAATATTCGCAAATTGGTTTTTCTTAATTCTCATAATTAAAGGCCCTGGTAGAAAAACAACTGTTCAAGAAATAACATCGTCTTAGAACTTTGAATTGTTTATGGTCAAAACTAGATCAGGCAACATCCCTAATATACCTCTATAATTTGAAACTAGCCAGTATGTATTTGGGAATTACAGAGAACACAATTGCTCCTACATCTTTTACTCAAAGCAAACCCCTATGACTTGTATAACCTACTGAAAATAGGAGTATGTAATAGAAATGCTGACACAATCTTGCTCCGCATGACATAAACATGCCAATATAACATTATATTTTCTCCCTCTCTCTGTATATAATATATATGCACTTTTAAGTAAAAGAAAATAGATTTAACAATCAACTTATCATGTATTCATGTATCTATGATGTATACCATATACCAAGCACTAGACTTATCACACTTACCTTCCTGCATAATTAAAGTTAAATTCTCCAAATACAAACATTTTTATTACCTTATCAAAGAACAACAGTCAACATGCTCAGCACTTCATTACTGTCAGGGAAACAATTGCACAGAAAGTTAAAGCTGCCATGAAAGATACCTCAAAATTCAAGTGAAATTTTCAAGTGAATCAAAACCCAGATGAAATGTTGTTCTGACTTAAAAGATAATGTGAGTTCTTCTAAAACAGTGGAAAACCAAACGCCCAATATATCGTGCTGTTAGTATTTTCCACCAACTATTCAAGGGACAAAACTGGAACAGCAACATGAATCATTTTGTTCTGTCTGTAGCAGAACTTAAGTTATACTAGTTAGTTGACAGTAAAAATATCTCCATGGATTAAAATACTCATGTACTTGTATGTGTGTGTTTGTGTGCATTTATAAGTACCCAAACACACACATATTTTAATATATATGACAAACAGGCATAGAATTCTGAATTCACCAAATGAGCTGATGTACAGTAAATATCATGTTACTGAACTGTCAATTAATCTATATTTTCAGCAACAATTGAACTGGATGTACTAAATAATGCTATGGGATGATACTGGTGCACTTCTAACCTACAGTATGCAGTACCTCTACAAAACATCTCCAAAATGCCATCTGCATTGCATATTTGTTGTAGAACTATAACTTTTTCTAATCTTCTTTTTTTGTTAACTGTACATATGCATATCTGTTTATGCTCTAGGAAATAATTTTGCAATGCTTTATAGCGTGCCACACATGTTCATAAAATAAGTCCTCAAATCAATATAAAATCATGTAATTGAACAAAAAGGCATACTATTTTTCATGCTATGCTCAATATAAATATAAATTCAAGGCAGTCAAGCTATCCATTACCAAATAATAATAACCATAATATATACGTATATATACCTACACTCTCTAAAAAGTGATCCAGTTGCGTGGATTAAGAAACCAGTAAGAAATTGGTTGAACGTAGTATAAAAGTCTCATTTTATGTAAAAGCCAATACTGGCCATTTCAAGTATTTTAATACTTTCCCATAACCTCTTCATTAACAACTAGCTATTTGTAGAAATGATAATTTTATACTGAAAATTGTATTCAAGTTAAATAAAAATTAATTTCTACTTTAGCTCATTTTTAGAGTGTGCATGTATACATAGCAAAATACCCTTCTACAGATCTATCATAAATATTTTAGTTTATGTCAGTTCTTTTCGACGAAAGCACTTCAACTTTTCTTTTTTTTTTTTCCTCTCAAATTTTAGATAATGTATATCAGGCCTTTTAAGAAACAAAATTCACCTTAGTTCATTAGCAACACCAGACTCCCTTCAGTTTGTGCCAGTTTGCAAGTTAAAGGTCAAAGATCAAAGACATAGGACAGTAGACTTTAAGGAAATTCAGACAGTGAAGCTGTTCACAGAAGACAATGTTTAACTTGGTAATGACAGTCAACAGGTCAATAATCAAGTTCAAGGCAAGCTGTTCATTGTTGCAAAAGCTACTCCCCTCAATCCTGGCTTTCATAAAAAACCAGGGGTCTGACTTTTGGGGTGCATCATTCTGACCATCTTTAATAAGTTCACAGCCCAGTGACTGTAAAGCCTATCACTGCAAGAAGCAGCTCCTAAAATCAATAAAGAGGTCTGTCAGTTGCTGACTTTTCTCTAGGAAAAAAATATTGATACAAACCTGCTCTGCAGGTCACATGAAAATGACAATACTGCTGTTAGCACAAATCACACAGAATGACAAAATGCTTTGGTGGTCCCTTGGCTCTGTCAGTGATACCACGTTTGGCTGAAGGCCAGAAATTTGACTAACCCTTTGAGAACTATGGTGAACATGCAAAGGGGTAACACACCAGAGGATACTCATGCAATATCAGAGTCATCATTTTAGCTTTTCTTTGAAACCATAGCTCTGCCCCTGCAGAGGCAAATTGAATTATCATGCAATGTAGTTTAAAAGAGAAATTCAAGACGCTTAAGATAAAAGGCTAAGCTATAAAACTGTCGCCCATCCAGAAAAATTCTTGGTAAGTGGTAGAAGGTACTAAAATAGGTTTTGTTCCTTTAACCAGAAAGTAGCTGACAAATATATTCTGTTTCTATTTATGTTACAAATGCTTTTCTATCAATAATGCAAATAATTACAGCCACTCATTTGCAGTCACAGGAAATCTGTTTTGAAAAACTGATTTTCTTTTCAAACCTATATTAACCAAAAGACAATCCTATAATTTAATGGTAACGAAGATTAACATCCACCAGACTCTGAAAATGGATACAATAGTTCTCAAAGGGTTACACCACCAATGTAATATCAGCATCAAGTTTCTCTGTAGCAGGACTGTTGCTTTATTTCATCGAAATCCACTTCAGAGACACACTACTTTTTACCATGCTTTGGAATGAGTGCTCCAGACAGACCTGTGAAAGGCCTGGGGCAGTTGGCTTGGTACAGCTTGGGAAAGATTATGCAGGAAAACCAACCAAAAATCAAACAAACCAATGAAACAGTTCTGCTTGAGTATAGGAATGAATATAAACGAGTTTAAAACACTGAGGATGTAGCCCAGAGCAGCTGTAAAAAACACAAAATGAATGTATTATTAAGGCTGTTACTATATTGCAGATATTTTGGCCCCTTGTTTGTTGGAAAATGGCTGTCCGAACAGTCTGAAGTCCTGCATGTCATCCGAGTCTCCCACCTGACAAAACTGGAAGTAGGAGTATAGGACTTTATCCATAGCAGACAGAAAGCAATCCTCTTTGGAGACAAAGCTGTTTTGGGTCTTCTCACTTTCCTGAAAGTTCCATTGTGGGTTGTTTTGTATTTCTAAAAAAATTTACTTTCAGCAAAAAATTTTTCAAAGGGGAACAGGCCTTAAGGGAAAAATGTAGAAACATGGAGATTTTTTTTTTTTTCCTCTTCATTAGTTAATCCTGATAGTTTGTAGGGCATTGAACGTGCAGAGGAAAGGCCTAGAATCGAATGACAAAGAAAGACAAAGGACTGAAGAAACAGCAGATACTGTGTATCATGGAAGCTTCCCAGCTGAGCGAATCTCCACTCACGCACAGGACAGGCAACCCTCCGGGTTTCAAAGATCAGCTTTGTTTCAGACTGACAGATGCCCGCTCCTAGCTAGGAAACTGCATAACAGCTCTTGTGTTGAATCTCAAGTTACCACAAACTCCTGGGAGGGAAAGAAAAAAACCAAAACCCTACATCACACCCACTCTTGCATAGAGCGTTTGCAGTACAGTATGTGGCGGGGTGTTCCTTTCCTTTTGAACTGGAACACAGTGTAAACCAAGACAAGGAGGCACAAGGCCAGGATGCAGGGAATGACGATGGCTATGGCTTTCACAGTGCTGGCTGTGTTGTCCAGTTTGATGACAATGTCAACGTCATCTTGAGGGCTATGTCGGTCTTTATCTCGATCTGTTGGTCCATCACAACCCATAAAATCCTTGAGGATGGATCTGGGATATCCAGGTTCCACCTTGAGCATCTGGTTATTGAACTTCCAGTATTCTTTTCCTTTGTAGAAATATGTGAAGCCTGAGGAAGAAAATTGCAATTATTCATGGTCATAATGAGATCAAACCATGTGGTCAACATACCATGACCAAAACTACCAGTATCAAATTATTTTGTAATTAAAAATATAAAAAGGTATAAGGAGTGTACTTCAGTTATAAGCCTTTCAAATCTTCTTTGCAAATGTCTTGTTTTTACCGTGTCTAGGAAACCTAACATCAGGGTGGGGGTTTTTAATTCAAAAAATTAGGACTTTATTTTCTTACGTTATTACCAAAAATGAAAGAAATTCCAGTGTATATGATGTTTGACAGGCCAGAGTCCAGCTGATTTGTTCATTCACTGAAAACCTAATCAGGATTGGAATCCTCAGGGCCATGACCTGGAATCCTCAGGGCACCACAACCTCTTCAACAGGGGAAGTCTTCTGAAACAAATTGCAATGCTATGCCAGCCAGAAATGAGAACTGACCCTCTTTAATGTCACATAGCCTAGTGCCGTACTTTAGAAGAAAGAAACTGGGTGAAATAATAGCAGCTCTGCCAAAAGAAAACAGGTATAACCAGACTTAAGTTTTTTGCAAAGAGCTGTCATCCACACAAGTCTTCTGGTTATTTTGCCCAACTTCTTCTTTGTTGGGATGCACCTCTCCTGAGCTTGGAGGAGGTGATCCTTGAACACTAACCAGCTTTGTTGGGCCCTTCTCCCCTCCAGATGTGCCAATCAGATCTCTCAGGAATCCAAAGTCTGCTCTCCTGAAGTCCAGGGCAGCGAGCTTGCTGCACAGCCTCCTCGCTGCCCCAAGAATCTTGAATTTCACCATTTCATGATCACTACAGTCAAGGCTACCCCTGAACTTGACATCCCCCACCAGCCCCTCCTCGTTGGTAAAGACAAGGTCCAGCACGGCTCCTTTCCTCATTGGCTCCTCAATCATTTGAACGTTCTCAATATTTGAACATTCTTCTACATTAGCTATTTATATAATATTAATAGCTTCCCTAGCCACTGAAAAGGTACTGTTTTCCTTTCCGTAATCCCTTGCAGTTTTATTATCTGAGTTACTGGTTAAAAGAGAAAAGAAAAATGAGAAGAAAAGCATTGGGCTGTATCAAAATAGTAGTTATGAGGCTTGTTCACAAAATGCCTTCTATTCTCATTGGAACAAATCAAAAAAGAGGACTGTAATTCTTTTAACATAACGGAGTCTTAAAATTTTAGCACATATTATGCTCCTTAAAGCAATTTCTAGTAAAAAAATATAATCAAATGAAAAATTTAAGTATTTTGATCCACGTGTTACCCTATCTTTGTATTTCATATAGCAACATGTATGTAAGAAAGCACTGTGCAGTCTGGCCCTGGATAAATATTTCAAGTGTGAAAATTTGATATAACATCTCTATCAATATTCTAATACACACATGGGGACCATATACAGATATGATATCTCTCTCTATATATTCTTACATATATACAGAATACATATATGTAGACATCAGGGGTTCACAAAGTATTGACTGCTATTAGACACTGAAATATCAAACTAAAACTGTTAAAAACAAAACACCAATAGAACTGTCAGCCCCTAAGGTCCACTAAAATTCTTCAATTAGAGCATATTTTCCACTGGAAAATTCTGAGGGTAGTTAAAACATTTCTGTCATTTTGCTGAGGCAGGAGTCAGGATAACAGTCAGTAATAGTTGAAGGATGGAAGTTAGCAGCAGAGAAGGATAATTTTAAGAGACGAGTGGTTTTACTGCTTCTCATGGCAGAACAAGTGGCTTCACACAACTGTTGAAAGTGATCTCATCTAATCTGCTTGTCTTGTTGAGCCTGCTTTGGGAGCTGCTCCTTATGAATTTCCATGTGCTGGTCACTAAGAATAGTGAGTGCAATGCCTGACCCAAACAGCATGGAAGGGCTTAGCAATCACTAATGTGTCAAAGAGAAACTCATATTAGGAGTGGTACTAAGCACAAGGCAAAAAAAGTTCAATGGGCTAATAAAGCAGACTACCTTTTCTCTTTCTTCTCTCTAATAATTGCCCTACCATCCACTTCAGCAAAATTTCTAGACAGGAGATGAGATTTTCTATGCTGCTCTCAAAGCAGAAAGAAAGATTCCTCCAGTCTGGAGAACTTTGTGAGATTTCAGATTCCATGAAGAAGCAGACGGGAAATTTCTTCTTCATCTCCTCCTAAGAATTGCTACCACAGTGTTAGAAACCAAATCACACCATGGGAAGTAGCAGGGAGAGTTTCAGAGATGTTAGCTGTACCTTACCAAGCTTCTACAACACTGAGTCAGGCTGCTAAACGGAGTAGGAAATTGTTTTTTCTCATCTTTCCCAAGCCTCTTAATGCAAGATTACCCAAAATTTTTCTAGACAGGCAAGGAAACCCTCTATGATCAGACTTATTGCAGGTGTTCATCTGCATGGTTTTTGCAATAGAAAGACCAGGAAAAGAAAAAAGTGTTCTTTAAAATGAAATGGATTTACTGGAAGGCATGCTTTCAGATGTCCCCTTCTAAAGCCATGTAGTAAAACTTCCTTGTCAACTCTGCTTTCCCCCAAAGAAAGGAAAACAGTTTCAGGCAAAATGTAATCAACTTATTTCCAACTAATCTGTGGTACTTTTTATTTCCATCTGCTTTTGTTTCTTTCTCTCCTCATACAAATAAGAGTGGAGTTGTGAGCTGTTTCTTAAGATGTCTATTTTCTTGATTTCAGGGAAAATGTCTTAGTGGTCTTCTTGGGAACTTTACGGTGTCATTTTCAGTCCCTCTTTCTGCCCTGGGGCCCTTTTAGGCTTTCTGAGAAGCCCATGAATGCCCTATTTCCCTTCCCCTCTCATGGCATGTTTCAACACCCTCTTCATTGAAGAGTCAGAAGACAATCAAAGCCACTGAGGTAAAAAAGAGAAGCGGCTTTGATGTAACAAAGAGTCTTTCCTGCCTTAGGAATGAGCACTCTGCCTCTGCAGTAATTTCAAATCCACTGGTCTGAGTGTTGCAGTAAGATGATTTCCACTTTTAATGACAGACACACGTACCTGAGCTCAATACAGAAAACTTATTATGAGGAAAGCAATCAAGGTAAGAAAAAAATCCCAAACTCGCACATACATACATATATATATGTGTGTTAAAATCCTTTTGAATAGAAATCTTTACAAATATGTTTAAAAAGTATTGAAAGGAAGAAAGAAGATGTTATATCCGTTATGTTTATCTGTGCATTCATAATGTTTGTGCCCATTTCCACATACATGTGTGTTTACAAACAGTTAGCTATTGAGAGTGATGTATGCAGAATATAATCTTGACCTACTTTCCGGTTAACAAAACCCCACAACAAACAACAAATAAAAACAACACAAAAAAATCAAGTCAAGTCAAAAGGCCCGGATCCAGAAAGTATTTCTCCTTTTGGATAAAACAGAGACAAAGCAAGGAAGCAATTAAACATATTTATGAAAAAAAAACAACCCACACCAACCAAATATTTCCATGGAAAATTACTTAATTGAGTCAGAGGTTGAAATAGGAGATTGAAGTGGTTTATACAAGGAAATCAATGCTTTTATCTGCCTATTAAAAGGAAATTTAAATAATACGGCAATATATATGTGTGCTGTCTGTGAAGCAAACAGAATAAACTCAAAACCTACTAATAAAATAAATCATAATGCCATACAATTTACACATTTATCAACACAATAAGTGGCAAGAAATAGTTATATTTATTCCTGTCAAAGGGAGCTAAACTCTGTGCAACTGAGCCCCTGGGTAGCACTGAATTCTCTTAAGATGGAGCAGATTTTGGCTGCTTCCATTCATTTGGAGGTGTGGCCAGCTGAGATTCTAGGTTCCTTTATGTGATGATGCATCTTGATACAGGTAATAGCACTCACTGAAATCCCTGTGATCTGCATTTCTACATCTTGGGTTTATGACACCTTTGATTTATATAGATTCCCAGGGATATTGCCACTTAAAAAATTTGCTTCCCTTTTCTAGGTGTTCAGAATAAAAGCAATACCTTCTAGGCTGTTTAACCAGCCAACAATTCAAAAAGAGATATTTTGTGTTTAGGAAGCTTGTTTTAAGAGGAACCATGATTCAGCTGAGAACAGAAATAATTGAGTGAATTAAGATACAAGAAGAAAAAGAATGGAGATTAAAGTTTATGATGCTAAATTTGAAAGATTTTTCTTTATTGTGTTAAATGAGACGTGTAAATAAACAGCCATTTTCACACCAGCAAGTTCTATAGCAGGAAATATTCTGTTCATAAATCAGTAATTCCTTCATGACTTAATTTGAATAGTCAATCATCCCTCTACTACTCTGTCTTACATAAAGGGTGATAGTAAATCATTAAACCAGGAATGTATTTCCATACCATTTTCTTTGTGGACAAAGGCTCCCTGAGGAGATTCTGGGATACCTTTCCAAATTGTGATTGGTTTAGGATAACCAGGGTCCATGGATCTCATTTCTTCACTGTACCTCCAGTACCTGGATATTTTTTTAAAGGATGAAAAAAAAAAAAAAAGCATTTATAAGAAAGCTGAGTAACTACATTTATTTTTTTTTCTTCTAACACTTCCTACATTCATTAGCTACAAATTAGAATACTTGACTTTTTTTTTTCTTTGAACATACCACCAGATTACAAAGAAATCTTTTTGCTGACTGGACAACTATTTCACGTAAGCAGAAAGAAGATAAAAGATTTTTGCACTTTGACAACTAAACCAGCATGCATCTCACAATCTCAGCAATTCTGACACCTAGGACTTCTGCACAGTGATACAGAAAGATGCAATATATGCAAAAAAGATACATTAATGTTTAGATAATATTTTAATCATGAAAAATAGAGTAGATTCAGATTGAAATACTCCCAGCAATCTTAATTTGACTCTTTATATGCATGCATTACAGTAGCTTTTCATTACATTATCATTAAAGAGAAACAGTGTAATACAAAATTCAACCTGATTTTGTGCCTTTTTGCCCTTCTCAAATTTAAATTCTAGGCAGCCTGAACACGTAAGAAGTATTTACACTTCTGATTTTATTTACGCTTACAGATAATGTTAAGAACTTCTTTGTCCTCATGCAGCTAGCTAAATTGCTACACATATCTTATTAGAAGCTGGTTCTAAGAATTAACATACTGCATTTCCAGTACCTCTGTGCATCCTGATACAATATTTGAATGGGTCCTTTCATATTTTGATTGGTTCGATGAATTTAAACCATACTAATTTAAAGCTTAGTTTTCTTGGAGATTTTTTTTTTTTAATCAGTTTTATTCACGTGAAACTTTATTTAAAAAGACAACCACTCACCATTTCAGGACATCAAGAGCCTGCGAATATATCACATTCATCAATAATCTGATCACTGCTAAAAACTTGACCCTTTTTCTAATTTGAATGCATTTGACTTCAGTTTTAAGAAATCCTTGTTATGATCACTCCTGATATATTAAAGAGTCCTTAAGTGGACGATATTTTGTCCCTGCAAAGATACTTAGACACTCTAATCAATTCACATCTTAATCTTTTTTAAAAATAAAATGGTCTAAACTCCTCCGCATTTCTCCCTGTGGGGCATTTCTCAGGCTTTAAACTTCCAATGAAATTAAAAGGTGGCAGATTTCAAGCGGGTTAAGAATTGGCAAGTTACATTAAAAAACATTTGTATTTATTTTTTCTTCCTTATGCATAAATTACTTTTATAGCCTCATTTCTTAGTCTAGTCACATATGCATCGGTAACCAGCAAACAAAACAATGATCTTTATTTTGAAATGCAACATCTTTCAGAACTTGCAGTCTCTTACATGGAGAAAGAAACAACATGTAGAAGCAGTAAACAAAGCTCTGACATCAATACTATTGCAGTTTTTGCTCATCATTTGACTACGTGATTCTTCACCCTTAGTTTGCATTTTCTCTTTTCACATTTGCCTGTTCTCTTTCTCTCTGTTTCTTTATTCTCACTTTTTACTGAGCTTAATATTCTGTTTTCTAGTCTCCAAGTTTATCTGCATTTCTTCTTTATCAACTATCTCACCTTTTTCCTCTATCCTTCTTTCTCAGAACCTTATTTCTTTCCCGCGTACTTCTACTCATTTACTTTTTTCAGCTCCTTATTTTGCTAACCTCTGTATTTTTTACTAGGCTGCATGAGACAATCTTACAGGACTTTAAAAAATGTGCATTGTCATTAAAAAACAAATCTTTGATGACACACCCAGTGCACACTCAAAAGTCCCAAAACTTGTTTTTTCAGCACTTATGAAAAATTGTATGATGGAAAAACTGATCATGATACTATCTCAGCAATCTGTGCAGGAATAATGAGCATGTCTACAAGTAAGGAAAAGCCTAGTTCTGCTTCTCCTTGGCACACCAAATGTTCACAAGCAGACTCCTCAGTGATGATTTGAGTGATTCAAGCTTCACAAACTATATAAATTATGTTACAGTATGTCAATGACTGATAAAATAACAGAGGCAAAATAAACCAAAATGCACTTGGTTGATTTTGAAAGGAAGTTTTGAAAATATTGACTAAAACATGTTCTTTCCTGTTTCTAATCCTACTTATTTAATTCTTCTCTGAACTACTGGATGACTAAGCTTTATGAAGAAAGAAATATTCATTTAAACTCTAAAGTACAGAAAACATCCACACCAGACAAGGTCATAAACAAGGCCACGTGTCAAGAAGTGCAGCAAACCTGTTATCATCTTAGAATCATAGAATCGTTTGTATTGGACCTTAAAGATTATTGAGCTCCAACCCCCCCTGTCATGGATAGGGACACCTCCCACTAAAGCCCCATCCAGCCTGACCTTGAACACTCGCAGGGGTGAGGCATCACAACTTCCCTGGTCAACCTTTTCCCGTGTTTCACCAGCTTCACAGTATAGAGTATTTTCTGCTCTCTTTCAGTTTAAAACCATTATCCTTCATCCTGGCACTACGTTCCCTAATAAAGAGTTCCTCCTCATCTTTCCTGTAGGCTCCCTTTCAGTATGGGAAGGCTGCTATAATGTCTCCCTGCAGCCTTCTCCAGGCTAAACAACCCCAACTCTGTCAGTCTTTCATCACAGCAGAGGTACTTTATCCCTCTGATCATCTTCGTGGCTCTCCTCTGGACTCACTGCAACAGCTCCATGTCCTTCCCGTGCCGAGGGGCTCCAGAGCTGGATGCAGTACTCCAGGTGGGGTTTCGCCAGAATGGAGTAGAGGGGCAGAATCACCTCCCTTGACTTACTGGCCACGCTTGTTTTGATGCTGCCCAGGATATGTGTACAGGTTACTGTTCTGGGACATTTAACTCTACCTAGATTCTGCCCTCGAGTTCCTTAACTACAGGTTACTGCCAAAACAAAGTAAGTATACAGGTCCTTGAGTTGCACAAGGAGAAAAATCCTTTTTTATTTTGGTCCTGATGTAACCTTCTGCTTCCCTTTCATTCCTACCTCCTGCCACCAAGAAGCTACATTTATGTTATACCTTCTTCAGGAAGAGATCCACCCCTATAGCAGAATTACTACTAAAACCAGCAGGAGAATTCAACTCTAACTTTATATTAAATAAAAATTATGATATAAATAATACACACTGAGAAGCTGAGTGGTATATGGGTTTATTCCCACTGGTGGTCAATATCCTGTAATAGCTCAATTATCTCTGCAAGGTTCATGTTGTTCGATCTTCTTCTAACATACTGTATTGCATATATATCCTGCTGAGTTTCATTGTACTTGTTAGCTCCAAGCAGCAACTCCTCTGTCAACAGATGTTTTCTCTGATAGTTCTTTTTGTCTTCTGTTATTACCACTAGTGTTTTGACTTGTGGTGTCTTGACTACAAGTAACTGCCAGTGCATGGAAATATAAAAGGACACTGCTGAATAAAGCCTAGAGGAAATATAGGTCACATAAGATTCTTCCTGTACATACTTCCCTAAGAGTGTTGATGTGGAAAATTATTACCAGAAAATTAAGGTGGTTGTTTTTTTAAAAAAAATTTACTCAACCATTGGAAGAAAATTGTTTAGGTGTCTTTCTTCTTCACTGTGGAAAATGATTGCTTGAACTGATACTTAATTTTCAAACACCACAAAATTTTACTTAGTTATTTACTTTCCTCATTACGGGCACTGGAGTATATTTAATTTTTTTAAAAAAAAGCTTTTTCAATAAAATAGTATAGTACTGCTAAAAATTATCAACTGTAGTGTGCAAAACATATCCTATGATGTGCATAACATTAATTTCTTAAGCAATCCATGAATACTGCTACTGTCTCAGAATGCTAAGTACCACACAGTAACAAAAGCAGCCACCATACAAAACTAATACAAACATTACAATTATTAATAAAGAATAATTTGTCTCAGCACTCAGAATTCACACAGTTATGTACCAATCGACAAACATAGTAACATCCTGAAAACCTGTAAAATCCATCTTTCAGGTAACTTGCAGGGTTTCAAAAATTAAAGGGCTCTCTTGACATCTCTATAAAGCAGACAAATATTCTTTCCCTTATTTTTACAGACAGGTAAATGAAGATACAGAGACACTACGTGACTAGTGCGAGTCTCTTTCAGGACTGAAAAATAACTCATATTTTACAATTTTTTTCTGTTCTTTACTAATCATCAAAATTAATGTCCCTCTTGAAGGGAACTGTAAGATTTATTTTAAAATAATTCCTAGGGAACTTCTCGGATTGTTCTCTAACTTCATGGCTTAGCTGTCATTTCCCTTTCTTACCTCATTTTTAGATAGTAGAAGAGAAGCAATTTTCACTGACCTTAAAAATCTTTGGATCATGTCTTGCCTGTTTATGTGTTAGGGTTTAGACATGTGGATAAAAAGGAGCAGGTGAAGAGTGTACATAACTACATTACCTTGAATATTTAATTTTGTTACAGCTGTGACTTGCCTGCTGACTTCCAAAACTTTTCCACTGGAAATATATATAATCATTTCAGTATATTCACACAAATATAATTTAGATTACAAGAAATGTGAAAACAGCATGGCCCTGTATGCAGCAGTTAATGTCATCCACAGAAAATGAACTGTTTCAGTGATTTGACTTTTTCTTTTGATAAAGAGGAAAAGATTAACATGCTTAGCTGACATCCACCAAATTGTTTCCTTGTAGAATTCCTGTACCAACCTATCTCCTTTGAAGAAGTAGGTTTTCCCAACATCTTCCCACCAAATTGCTGAATCAATGCCATGGGAAGGAATTCCACTTCCAAGTGTTATCAAATCATGAGGATAACCTGGTTGGAGAGTAGTGTCCTTGAAAACCCAGAACTTGTTACCTGTACAAAAGCATATATATACACATACATACATGTGTGTTAGTCTTCAGTACTCCCAGTATTAATATTAATACAATCTTAAGAAAAAAGAAAAACTCCAAAAGGGCTATCGTGGTTCTGCCAAACACAATGAAATGAAAAATGTTCTATCACTGCAGATAATGCAAAATTAAATATGCCTTAAAAATACCTTGCATTTATAAAGCACCTTTCATTCAATAAGCCCAACGAATATTTTGGTACCAATACACAAGAATCAAACCCAGACTGAGAATGAAGTCACCTCAAGAGGCTCTGGCGTTGATAACATTTACAGCAATACTGCACAAGATATTTATATTTCATGAGGAAAGACTGAATTTTAAGACAAAATGAGGCAAGAAAACATATAAATAAATTAAAAAATAGAAATTTCCATCATTATAGAGACCACATACTTTTATTACTCTTTATTGTTCTCCTCAAGAAGTTAGATTACTTAGGAAGGACATACAGATTATTTCTGAAACTACTATGGAATTTAATTTTTTTTCAAATCATATTTTCTTTAGTGTGGCCTAAAGACAGCAAACTGTGGTATTAAATTCCTACAGGTGAAAACCTTGTGCTTCTGAAATTAATGGAGAAGTTGCCTTTACTACCAGTGGCAGTAAGATTTAACCTTTGGTTGTGGGTAATGAATCATTGAAAACCACCCAATTGATTTATTACATGCTGATAATCCCACATAGTTTGATGCTAGCTGATGTTAGCACAGTGTCTAAACAAACCCCAGCTACCTAAAGTGTCTTAAATACGAATAAAAGTCTAGTGTCTCCTGGACTGTTACATTTACTAGCTAAATATATTGTCATTATATGGGTATCTGTGTCTCCAGAAGCAGCAGTTGCACCAGTGCTTTATAGTATAGTCCCCATCCCAGTACCTGTTTTTGGAAAGGATGCTTCTTGTGCTCTCTCTTGTAACTGGATAGCTTACCTCACCAGCCCACAACTCCAGTTTCCCAGCTTCAGTTTCCTCAAGCTTCCTAGCCAAGCTCTTCTTCTTCACTGAACACTTCCATGATTATCCCACCTGGTTCATCACCTCCTATTAAGCCTTTAGTCTAATACTTTCCCCAGTAATTGTGTTGTCTTCCAGGCTCTTTATTAGGGTTTTATTAACATACTGTTCCTCCTGTCCTATTCTTGCAACTACCTCCTCCTTTTCATATTTTTGCTTTCTTCTATTTCTTCTTCAAAATACACTTCTCACCTGTGTCTTTCAAACACAGACAGCTTTGGCTGAAAAAAAGGGAATAAAGATCCTCATATGCCCTCCTAGAAATAGGGAAAAGGGAGCATAATTTGCATTTTAGTACTTTTCTGAAGAGCTTGCTTTGAGGCCTGTCTTCTCTTTACATTATGTCATCTAGGTCACAGGGTGACTCTGAGACAGACTACAGGCTCCATTGTGTAGGAAAAGAGTTTATCTTCAAAGCACTACCTTCATTTCTGTTTCCAAAAGCATTGCAATTTTTAGTAATGATAACACTGAAGGAGAAGATCCTCTGACATCATGTAGACCCTTCTGAATTATATCACAGAATGGTCTAGAGAAGATCCATGAATGTATATATTATACTGGCCTACTGAATACTTCACTTTGGTTTATCCATTGCTATTTAAGATTAAGAGTTTTAAAATATACAGTGAAAAGTTTGTTGGAAAACATTTTGCTCAAATATATCTGGAAACAGATCCTGAGAGAGAAAATCATGGCTCTTCATGTTAGCCACTGTACTTATCTGTAAGGCTAGGCAGGGTTTTACACAGACTTAGGAGGTATGTATGCATACTTTATAAGAAAATGTAGTATTACCCCAAAGATCTGGGTTGAGGTGTATGCAAAAGTCACCAAGAGAGAAAATCCTCAGAGCTGTTTTGCAGCTGGTTTTATATTTTAGATATCCCTCAGCAGTATTAAATGTTTGTTTAAAGGGAGGGGTATTTTCACCTCCCTGTTCGTACTGCAGTGATTTAAAACATGTTTTCATTTTATCACAGTTCTAATTAGGAGAAGGGATACAGTTTCAGTCCTTCCCATGCTGAGTTTCCAGAGTAAATTTTTTATCAGCTTCTTTATAGCTGCTTGTCACCCACTTCCAAGCATAGACACTACAGCTGGGTCAACAGATCCATCTTCTCCCCACCGCCAGTTGAAGGAAGAATGAGTATGTATGGAGCCATTTGGTGTAACAAAAATAAAAGAGACACAGAGATTTATGAAGAACAGTCATGGAAAACTAAGGTCTATGCTGACCTGGAATTAAGGTTTGTGCTAACCTGACATTTACCTCTACTGAGATTCCTTGCAAAATTCACTCACAGGGTGAATGGCAGGGGTGAGCATCTTCACTCATTCACTATCCCTCCTCCCATGTGGTTCATCTTTTTGCCAATTCCCATGACCAGACACAGAAGGCTTCAGATGGTAATGGCAGTTTCAAATGCAATGGTAAGAGAAGTCATGGAGTTTGGACCTTCCTAGTTGGTACTTATGGTGTGAACAACAGATGGCATCCAGAGAATGATCCTGAGCCAGCTCATTTCTGTTTCAGAAAATCATTGAAAATGACAGCTGTTGCACAGCATTGAGAGGCATATGCTGTGATGTATGTAATGTCATTACCTTTCTCTGTGCCTTACGAGGAACAGATCATTATCAGCCATATCCAATGGGTCAAAAAAGATCATGTCATACTAAAATAAACAGGGGTTGAGAATACACCATTATAAGTGACAGCATCACTGAGCCAGATATTTGTTGTGTATTCAGATATACTGAAGTAGAAGGAAAATGTAAATGTGGGAACACAAGATCTATGAAACTGAATTCTTCTTCACATGATTTCTTACTGAGAAGTAAATTCTTTCTGGGTAAAGAAAAGGTAAATTTAACTGTGTTTTACAGAGACAGTAGGGCCCTGAGAGCTCTAACATACGTGGGTAAGACTTCTATTGATTCTGACTAGGGGGAATTGTATTTAACATTTGCTTTGGAAGACATGTTTAGTCTGCTTCAACTGTGTTGATTGGTAATGGGAAGGACTTGTATATAAGAAATCCAAATGTTCCATCTGGCTGACAGTTTTCACTTCATTTGTGGGGGGGTTTTTTTGTTTGTTTATTTTTTTTTCCCTGTTTGTGTCAGGGTTTTTTAGGTGGTTTGTTCTGGGTTTTATTGTTTTGGGTTTGGTTTTGTTTTTTGTTTTTTTTCTTTATAGAGGAAAGCTGGAGGAAAGTGGGTGGGCTGTTAATCAGAGGATTTCTGAAAAGTCAGAAAGAATTAGAACCTTTCAAACTTAGAACTAAAGGAGGAGGAGTTATAGTTGAAAATCAATGCAAAATCAATGCCTGACTGTGATGAGAATTAGCTCCTTTTACTTCTAACTTACATTTATGTATCTTAAAACATATTTTAAAAGAATGCTTAAGTCAATATTCTTTCATTTAGCTCATATTCCACTTCCACTAATAAATAGTCAATTTACTTCAGTAATTGTGATTATAATGAAAATAAAGAATATATGACAAAACCAGAATAGTTTGATCCTTCCTGTAGATAACTAATGCATGTTCAGAGACTCCTAACCCATGCCTTCGGCAGAAATCACCACTGTACTTATTTTACAAAGTTGGTTTTTAAGGTCCTGTTGGTGGGTTTGTTTTCTCACACACAATAACGTACCACATGTTTCATGAAGTCTGGTCAACCTTCAGAATGTTTCGTTTCTTTGCTTTATTCCCTAACGTAAGATCCAATATAATAACAAGCAGAACGGTAAGGTCACAAGCTGAGAATGAAGCAAGTGATAAAAAAGTCAAAATGTCTCACTTCTTGCAATAATGCTTTTTAAAATACCATCACTGTAGGGAAACAATTGAGAAGGATGAACTGTGACTGCAATTATTTAAAGTCTCCCAGCATCCATCTTTGACATTATAAAAAAATTACTGGAAATAAAGGGAATCTGTATTGCTAGGTCTCACTTAAAATACTGAATATTTAACTGCAGATATTTTTCAGACTATTTAACTACCTACTGAATCCTGCAAACAATTATGCAGCTTTTAGCAACTGCAATTCTTCCTTTGAAGAATCAGAATGCTGAATAATTGTGCTCCTGGGTTGTCAGCAATCAATATTTTGTTCATATTATATGCAGTTATGATAGGTGTATAGTGCAAGACCTGTTCGTATATATATGTATAGCTTATAAACACTGTAACTGTTTCAGTGATGAAACAAATTCTCAAAACTTTTAGGAATTATACTCAATTGAAACTAGTTAAAATTTTAATATCTAATTCTGAAAGGTTTTCTCCTAGTAACTCTTGCTCTTAATCTTCGTCTTTCAAGCCAGCACTAAGTATCTTCTTACTAGCACTCTCAAATTACTATTCATGCTTCATTTTCTTTCATCTCTATTTCCCACATTAAGTTTCTGTCATTTCTCTGCTCCACCATCTGACACTATAGTAAATCTAATTTTCAAAATAAAACTGTCAAGCAGTGGGATAAGTGCAGTTGAAAGTTATGGTGGCGGCACTGGTAGTATGACTTTTACAGCAGCCTTTCTATTGCTACATTTGGTTTACCATAACATTCAATAGCACAGATGGTTTGATACTTTCATTTTTAGAACCATATAAATTCCCACAGGTACACAGAATAAATTTGACTATTGAATTTCCTCATTAAAAAAAAAATATAAAAGTATCACTCTGGTGTCATCTTCTTATTATGATTCAGCATGGACACCAGCAATGAATAATAATAAGAGTGTAAACATCTGCTTTTTATAAGCAGTGATCCACCAGATTGCTGTGTACTTTATGATCATTAAGGAGGCAGCCCAAGTATCTTAAGCCACTGAAATGAGCAAGCATCTCTTTGTACTACAAGCTACTGAATTTTTACATTTGCTTTTCCTTGTGTAAATAAATATATTAAAACCAAAAGGAAATAAATGTTAAAATTGTAAAATTCATTTCAAAACCAAAGGTGATACATGATCCTACAGTTTTGAACTTGATTCAACTTGATTTTTTATAGACATCTAACCTGTTATCCATAATCTCACGGGCTCCTCAAGTATTCTCAGGAGGGTAATGTCAAGTAGGTATAAATATGCTGGTGGATATTATTAGCACAATTTAACAATAACTACATTTATCATAGCAAAATGGAAGTTATAAAGATGTTCCAAAGGCTCCTAAATAAATGATCCATTCTGAGCTATCATCTTATTTGCATACAGTTCTTATTTTACGACATAGCTCCCATTTAAAAAAACAAAACCAAACATTAGCTTTAAATATTTTTATACTATTACTAATCCATATTTCTACTACTGTAAAGAAGTTTACTAATATCATGAATCCAATTGCATACATAAAGGAAGCAAAAAATCTAATGTTTAAAAAAATAGCAAGAAAGATCTAAAACTGTTCTATAATTCAAATCAAGTATTTCAAATCTGATGTTTGTCATCTTGAAAGACAAGGATTTAAGGAATCAAATACAACATAGATTATTGAAAATAAATGAGATTCGTGGTTTTCTAAAGTGATCAACAGAATGTTTCAATCCAGGATGGTTCATAAAGTCTACCCTGAGTGCATCTTAATGTCACTGGCCAATAAGGATGTTGTTTATCCCTAACTTATGACAGTGTAGGCATGGAAGGAGAAGCAAGGTGACAATTACTCACTAACAATTGCAGATGAGTAAATTGGCTTGCTGCTTTCTTCATCTTCCACAGAGAATAGAGATATCACTACATAAGTACGAAATCGGGAGTGAAAAACCAGTCAGTCACTGGAAGCCCTGTTTCATGCTAGTAAAAAAGTCTCCAAAGTGAGTAAAAAAGAGCAATAGAGAGAGATGAAAAGTGTGTCTGAAACCTTCCTTTGAGCATCTGCAGAAGCAACAGTGGCTGTCCAGTATACTCTACAGGATATTGGATATTACTGATACCTTGAAAAGAAGTTTTGGAGACTTTATTTAAAACTCTGCAAGTAAATGTTGTCTTTACTCAAACACCACAGCTACTGTGAATAATTCACCAGTCTTAAAATGAAATTATTTGGTTTTCTGAAAGAAGCGCTTAGTGACATTATTCCAGTCCAAGCTCTGTGATGGCATTCAGTCTGTTTTTTTTTTTATCTTTTCTCTAAACAGTGGACATAAATGTTGGCTTAGAAATGTGCTTTGTGAACACATGTGTATGCCAGACTTCCATGGGTCATCATCTCAGCACAATCAACTTGTCTATTTCTAGCACCTTTGGGAATAAGACATATACCCTTTTCCTAGGAAGAAATTATGCAAAGGAATGGAAGGAAAGAAACAACGATTGTTTCCGACGGTCTATCTATATAGACTTCTGCAATCATGTTCCACAAGACAGTGGACAACCTTGGGAAACAGGAATTTTCAAGGACACACATACAAAAGACTATCAGTGAAAAGATTCAGAAAAATCACACTAGGAAATACAAGGACTTTTTCCCTTGGCAAACAAAGGGACTATACAAATGTCACTGAAAAAATAATGGAAGGAACTTTGAAAAGAAAGCAGGTGGAAAAATACCTGCAACAGAAAATCCAAGTATCATATGATATCAGCTAGAAAGCATGGAACTAGATGGTCTGAAATCAGAGAGCTAAGCTAGAGATGATGATGAAGGAAAAGAACACAATATTCTGACATCTAAAAGCACAGTTCCGCTGCTTCTGCTTGCTCTAATTAATCCTGATTATTTAATTTCCCAGCTAGAAAATAGAGAATTTCCTCTCCTGTTGTTTTGTTTTGTTTTGTTTTTCTTCTTTTGTTTGTTTTTGTTTTTGCTTTTGTTTTGTTTTGTTTTGTTACTATAACATGCAGACTATTGAATCAACTCATTCCTCTAAGACCTACCAGGAGTCAGTCAGCATTGGGTGAACAGTGAAATAACAATAAAAGGTGTCTTGGGGTCACTGGGAAGGAAAACAAAGAAGGAATAAGACTAAGCTTGATCATTTCTGTCTGCAACTCAGATAATCAGAAATAGTGTGGCCAGCAGGAGCAGGGAAGTCTCCCCTTGTACTTGGCACTGGTGAGGCCCCACCTGAAATACTGTGTTCAGTTTTGGGCCCCACACTACAAGAAAGACTTTGAGGTGCTGGATCACACCCAGTGAAGGGCAATGAAGCAATAAGCACAAGTCTTATGAGGAGTAGCTGAGGAAACTGGGGCTGCTTAACCCACAGACCAGGAGGCTGAGGGGAGGGAGACGTTATAGCTCTCTATAGCTATCTGAAAGGAGTTTGTAATGAGGTGGGGGTAACAAGTGATAGGACAAGAGGAAATGGCCTCAAGTTGCACCAGGGAAGGCTTATATTGGATATTAGCATCGATTTCTTCACAAAAAGGGTTGTCAGGCATTGGAACAGGCTGCTCACCCTGGAGATATCTAAAAGACTTGTAGATGTGGTGCTCAGGGACATGGTTTAGTGGTGGACTTGGCAGTGTCAGGTTAACAGCTGGACTTCATGATCTTAAAGTTTTTTTCCAACCTAAACGATTTTACGATTCTATGTTTCTAGTGAATCCCAGCATTATGAAGGTAGAGGTCTGGAATGCAGCGTGGATTTCCTTTGCTCTGTGTAGCAGTGATGAGCAAAGAAATATCTACAGAATAATATTTGTATCCTCCCATGTCGCATGAACCCAAAAATCAAGCAGAGGGATGGAGTTTGGAGGTACTTTGATCATGATTCCTGATCTTATCATCTTCCCAGAGTTTATGACATGAAGTAAAAGCACTTACTTTACTGAAGTCATGTAAACAGAAAATTTACAAAAAACCCCAAAAAATACAATTTCCCTATTAGTAAAACATAAGTTTCATTTTCATTATACTGTTTTACAGTTTTTCTGCATGTTATTAAATATTTTCCATTTAGCATTCCCAAGATGATAACATTTCCATAGTGAATGAAATATAATTTCTATCTCCCCATTAATGACTCCACTTGTAAAAATTAATTCATTTTTGATATAAGAACTTCTTAAAAATCATCTATTTTTTTGTAATGAGTTAACAATTGAATCACTCACACAGTAATATAACTAATAAAACACTAAATAGCTGAATCATTTTTCACATATCTATTTGGTTTCTTCTTTCTTCTCCTAAATTTCTGTCTTATAAAACATAAATTACATGGTTTTCACTCTTTTGTTGCTAAATGGGTATTTATTTAACATATAGGATAATTTTCTCATTAAATCTAAATTAGATGCATGTTCAAGAACTTTAATTTTGAAGAAAGGGTGATGCCTGGAGTGAAACTTTGAAAAGAATGATTAGCAACAATTCAATCTGTACAACCTATTTTCTGGAGTTTAATCTTCTTTAAAAATACTAAATACACATCTATGAAAAAAATGTTTATTTTTTTCCCACTTCTAACGTCACCATTCTCAAATGAAATAAGTACAATGCAGCACAGTAAGATAAATCTAGGCCAGATGTCATTTAAATATATGCAAATTTCATTTGTAAAAAGGAATAAGAGCAGAGAACCACAAAGAAAAAACGTGGAAGTGTGCTCATTCGTGCTTCCTCATCGACATTTTTCAAAAAGGATTTCATGGTAGAACACTGCATTGCCATGTCTCTTATTTATACTTCAATATTTTTACTGAATATGTAAGAGTAAATGATATGATACTCTGAGAGGTAATCATAAAGTAAAGCAGTAGTTGCCAAAATGAGAAAACATACCTCATATATTTTTCATTTAGCTCCCAATTTGCAACTTGATTTACAAATTGTCAGTAAAAATAAGCAAGATATATTGCAAGAAATCATCACAGTCAAAAGTATTAGACAAAGTCTTACTTTTCTTCTTTTCAAATCCCTCAAGAAGACAAAATTCCCCTCACTGTTTTCGTAAACTGCATCAATGCTGGCAGGCAGTCCTCTCCAGAAGTAGGTAATCTGCATGGGGTATCCATCCATAACCCTGTTGTTTCTGACTCGCCAAAACCACTGATCCTGGAAAGCAAATATACATCTCTTACTGTGCTCTGAGGCATTTATGTGTGTTCAGTTGCTGTCTTGAAAATACTGAGCAGCTTATCCTAGCATTTTTAGAGCAAGACCTTTCTCGTCTGCATAACCGTATTTGCATTTGTGTCACATCCACACATTACAAACGTGTCAGAAGTAGTTCCCTGAGGTGGGAATAAACTACCCATGTGAACTGTGTCTTTGCTGTAGATAAACTTGGGCAGAACACACAGCAAGCTGTATGAGATGATGTAACTTTCTCAACATCATTCCTATAAGGGGCCCAATTTAAAATTTCTGGACTGAATACAGGTTCTTTTAAACCAAAATGTATGTATATGTGTAAGCCTAATATAAGGGGACTGCAGACAGGATTTGAAGATCAACTAATTCTGCAAACCACTTTTTTGCAGTAACTGCCAAGGGTGAAAGGTTGATAGATTTAGCTGTAACATTACTATGTCAGTCTGACAAGAACTACATTTTGATGACAACTTTACTGTAGTGAAGATTTTCAGTCTTTTCATGTAATAAATGGTTAATATTACAGTCATTTATAGGTACTAAATCCATTGTCCTGGTAAAGCTCTCTTAGCTTGCTGCTATCTAGAATGGCTTCTCCCTGTGGGATAGGCTATTGCTTTATGTGAGAGTCATATGGAAGTTGTATTGCTGAGGAATGAAGGATGTTCAAGTTGAGAAATGAGCATGTGACACATCAGGTGGATGTTAATAGAGATGTCATTGTTGTACCTCTTCAGTGCTTATAACAACAACAGTTTCAGTTCATCCAATATTTAGAGATAAAGGATGGGGTAAGCAAGTATTTAAATTTTTACACACAGTTGCATATTTTTACAATATTACTATTATATATATATATAAAATCCCTCTTAAACGGTAAAGAAAGTGCTATTTGTCAGGTATCTGTCACAGTTTTACATGCCCATTCAGCCTTCTTTCTGTATAGGTCAACTTGCCAAGCAAAAGAAATCTGTGCTCTTATGGGAACTGGCACAGCTTGGAGAGAAGATTAATACGCTGCAGGAGCAGGCTTATGATGAACTGTATTCATAATCTTTCCAAAAGTCAGATAACAGTTCTCTTTAATTGTTTATCTTTCCAATGACTCAACAATTTATAAATCTCCACAAAAGTATTAGCCATACAAATACAACACAGTTCCATACATGTACATACATACACAAAAACCCATCTTAATCATGTGCATAAATCAGTCTAAAATTGAAAGAGTTCTTTCGAGTCCCAGATTTCTGAGAACTTTAGTATTAAAAAAAGCCCAAATAGCATACACAACCTGAAAAATATTATATTGAAAAGTTGCAGTTGTCTGGAAATAATATTACTAAAATCCCTCACATTTTTTCACATACAGCTATTTCATTGCTAGTGTAACACAGTTACATTATTCTCATTTGATTAGATTCCTATTTTCAGCTTTCATTGTGTTTTTTTTTTTTTTTTATTGTAAGATGTATCATAACATTTAAGGAAGGTCAGCAAAGCAATTTTTTAGGATTATTCACTAAATTCCAATAAGAGAATTGGCAAAAATGGCAGAATACCATTTAGAGATACAAATATTTAGGAAGGCCTAACTGAAGCATGTGCTCTGAATGCTAGAAAAGATAACGTCAACCTCTTCTATTTCTCATCACAGCATGTAGATGACAAGACAAGAGGTTTTGGAAAATTAAAATTTGTGGGTATATCCTCAAAGCAGACATTTGGAAGTGTTTTATTAAAACAGTAATAAATGTTCAAAATGGATTTTCAGGTCAGGTTTTTTAGGCATTACCAATATAGGAATGACTTAGGCCAATAGGCCAAACAGCTCTTTGCCCTCATCAAATTTCTATAAAACCCTCAAAAGCAGGCAGTGTCTCAGAGATCAGTTACTAAAGTTTGAAAATAGGACAAACAAGCAACAAGCTGCAGTGATTTAAAACTGCAGTCTGTGATATCTGTTATTATCTTTAGTACAATGGAATATTCCAATCTTGCCTTTCTTCATTCCAACATAGACAACCTCTTTTTACTCCTCTAAATTTGCTTGCAAAAGCACATCTTAGAAAACAATGTCTAGTTGCAGGAAGGAACATATCCAGCTCTCATAAAATGACCACCAACTCAGAAGGACAGTGATCAAGTTGTGGATACAAAATAGGCAAGAAATTTAAAGCTGAACAAAGGCAGCCTACTTAGCTGAATACAAAAGGACATTACGTACACACATAATCACTTGGTTGAACAAAGTTCAGAAATGAAATGTTGAGGCTTTCAGGAGATTCCTGATACAAAGCCCATACTACGCAAAGTCTGGACGTCAGTGCTATTGACAAAGCTTATAACATTCTAAGTTGGTTAATGCATCCCAACTTTCAGCTAGTACACTAAAGTAGATCATGCAAATCACATTAATGTGCTACAATGGCAAGATTTCTGTAGTTCTAATGACAGCAATAATCTTCTTTTGATCAGACTTGAACTACATTATTAAATATTCAAGCAATTCCATAAAACTGTTTGGTTTGCTTTAACAAACCAAACCAAACCAATTAAAAAAACAAAGCGAAACAAAAAACCCTCAAACTTTTAATAGTCTCAGCTATATTCAATAGTTCACAAACTTCCAAGTATTAGGATAAATGTGGCTGAAGTAGCAAGGAATCGTCAGTACTGCCCTGCTAGTACTATCCCATCATGGTGATTTCTGGTATAATATCAAAGCGTCTGTGGAATGACCTCAGTGAGAGGACTCAACATGCATCATTGAAAGAAACTGACTGCAATAAGAACAGACTTCACAGTGCAACAAAACCTGTAAAATCAACAAGACAAAAAAGATCTTCTTGAGAATGAGTTATGTTGCAGCCTTAGTGACATGTGGAATATATTTGCACTAAGCCATTTTGATAACAAATCCAATCAAACTATATTCTGCAGATTGGGTATTGAATTGTATGTCAATATGCATATTTCATATTTAAAATTAGCAATTTGCAGCATAATAGAGGTTTTTGCTCAGATTCCTTAGCAAAACAATAATTTGCCCTGCTATACCACAATTAAAATCTTCAGAATAATAAAATTACGTCAAAGCTGGAATGTTTGATTCATGCAGCATAGCCCCAGGAATATATACAAATAAATATTTAAATAAATATACAAATATATATTTAAATATATCTTATATATATGGTAATGTCAATACTATGTATCCATAAGCTTTCAACAAGAAATAATTCAAGGTATCTGACAAACTAATTCAGCAGGATGTTACCGTGTCTACATATCCATCCTGGACTGGCACTAGCCTTTTCACCCGAGACTGATTATAGCAGATCCTCCCACCCTATCCTGTAGATATTTTAGAGATATTTCCAATAGAAATGGTACCTGAAATGGTATCATGAAAAATCATGAATCTTCAAGACCTTTTCTTTGTTTTTAATATGTACTTGGTTACTTCCTAAATTCCACAAAGAAATTAGACTATTACTTTTGTACTAATACCACTAGATTAGTGTTCAGTGAGTTACGTAAGTAGAATTGATTTGACCAGACTTATATGCTTACAATGTAAAAATCTGTTTAGAAATGAATCACTGACCCTGGCACAATAACAGTCCTTCACAGAAACATTCTCAGTTAGGTTGCACTTGGTTGTTTACTTCTCTACACTGATTATAAAGGGAATCTAGAAACCTGGCTCCTAAAAACCTGTCCCATTCTCTACTTTCTGTCTCAATGCAAAGAACTTCAAATGATAAGGATGACCACACAGGGCCAGATCAGGCTTCATCTAGACCTGTATCCTATCTCCAGTGAAGTTACTATTAAATTAACAGGGAAGACTTCAGCCCTGAAGCAGTCAGGCAGTTGGACTACATGATTGTTGTAAGTCCCTTCCAAATGCACTATTCTATTCTATTCTATTCTATTCTATTCTATTCTATTCTATTCTATTCTATTCTATTCTATTCTATTCTATTCTATTCCCAATAAAAACAAAGGGAACGTGAAATGATACCTCTCTGTTACTCTCTTACAGTCACCCATAACTTATTATTCAGGATCTTCTTGAACCAAAGGCAATAATTTTGTAATTAATAGCACTTGATAGACTTTTACTCCTCTATACTGCTTCCTAAATACATGCAAATTCAGAGTACCCACAGATGTCTGCAGAAAAGTGTATGACAACTGAATGATCCACAGTGTGAAAAGCCATAAGCAGTCAGCAACAGTCACAGCTGCTCACTGGTGTTCAGCCTTCATTCAGCTTCTTTCTTTCTCTATCATCAAGAATAGTAGCACTTTGACTGCAAGATCTAATCCAAGACCTTTGTTGCTTCATATTAAAACCATCTTGTAGACTAAATCCTTCTGCTTCCTTTCAGGAAACCTTTCTATACTGAAACACATCCGCCCAATATTAAGGATAAAGGGTCTGTGGCGTGAAACAACATCTTCCATTGCCTTTAATGTCTAAATATTTCATTCTGAGGCATAATTTTGAACATACATGCCACACTCTCTTCTACTGATGGAATCCCGTAGACTCCTTATTTTCCTGCTCTATTTTCAGTATTTACATGCCATTGCAATATCATGAACAATGAAGTATTGCCCATCAATACAATCCTATAGGTTTCCACAGAACTCAAATTTTGACAATGTATAACTTTATGGTCTCCTTTAAACAGATGAAGTTGGCACACGATTTGCCAATAGATGTATTTTTAGAGATAGCCAGACTGACATGAATCAGCAAATATCTGGAAATGTCTGAGAGCAGAACTGAAGTTTGGATCATTATCATGATTGGGCAAGGTAGGTGTTGGCAAAGGTTGACAGAATAATTTGTTTATGTATATTTAATCTTCCTGGCTGACTTTCTTACGAACATATTGGACTCAATGGTTTTAGTCTCCCAGAGTTAAACTCTGGAACTCAAGTCAAGAAACTCTAGCATGTGGCTGTAAAGCATGCCAAGGATCTTTCTGAGGTATCAGACGGGGTAGGCTCTGCTTATAGAAGGAACAGAACATTTCAGCACATACTATATTTACCACCAATTTTATCATCTGCATTTTGATAAACAGGTACAACTACTGAAAATGAGTTTTCAACACAGTTCTGCTATAAATGACATCTGAAAGAGGAACAGTCCAAGGGAAAGTGTATTCACCCTAAGTGAAGTAAATAGCCTGAAAGAGTTTCTCTGAGAAAACACATCTCAGAATATTTGTCTATACTGAATAAACATAATTTTGCCTCATTTGAGAGATATTGTGTATTGAAAAATTGCTTGTCTTTCCCGCTATATTGGTTAAATATAGTCTTAATTATTTTATTTCCCCCAAACACATTAACTCCTGCAGACAGGCTGAACATATAACTTGTCATGTGCACTCCAATTCCAAGCCTACCAACGTGTGCAGTGAATGTACAGCTTTTAGTGTCTTTCTTTCGTGGCTAGCAAATGCCTTTTTTGTATGCATCTGTAGTTACCCAAAAGCTCCAAATATATGGATCTGTGCAGCTGGGATCTTGCATAATAATGGATCATTAAATATTATGACTATAGACATACTAAGTAAATTAAACTTGGACAATTATTCCCAGTTCAAAAAGCAGAACTGAAACAACAACAAAAAATCAAAATTGAACTGAAATTGAGCAATAAATCTAAGAATTAGAAAATGGGCACTGTGTAAGGAGAGACCGTAACCTGTTTCAGAAACTTTATTAGGGATAAAGAGTAATAGTAGGATGAAGATGCAGGAGCAGTCGCTCAAATTGAGTGTTATGAAATTTGTTTTATTTAGCTTGTTAGAGAAAACAAACTGAACAGAAGTTATACATAAAACATTCTGCACTGTCAGTAAATTCTCTAGGTATTTTTTCCTGTGCATATGTAACTCAATGATGAAGGGAATAAAATATAGTATGTTTTTTGTGATCATAATAAATACCTTCCTCATAAAAGCAATTCTTTATTAACAACTTGGAGAATCTTGACTGGAAGAGTGTATTACAGTAAAGAAATCTGGCTCATGCATAATTTTTCTAGTTTATTGTTAGATACACTTTCCTCCTAACCTTACAGTAAGTCAGTTTTAGGTTGTTAGTGATGATTGTGTTAAATTGTTTTTCATGTTTGATTCTACAAAACCTTTTAATGAATTTTCTAAAGCAAAAATTTGTAGCTTTCCTTTTCTTTATTTCCATTTGATGATTGTAAGTGCTGCTGCCATCTCAGTTTTGGTTTTGCTTTTTTTTTGTTTTGTTTTGTTTGGTTTTGGGGCTTTTTTTGTTTGTTTGTTTGTTTGCTCGTTTGTTTTTTTAAATGAATGTTTAAATCTGTACTCCTATGAATAATTAATTTCAAGTTTTGTATTTATTCTCACCTCAAACATCTTTCAGGTTCCTTAAAAGACACAACTGATGGGTAGGAGAATTAAAAACAATCTCCAGATATTTCACTTCATCCATAATACACAAACTAGTGGAGTTTTTAGTGCAAAATTTATGGAGTTTTCTTCTCTCAGTGCCTCATTTTCTCCTCCATCTCTGGATCAACAACCATTGCCAACAATAAAACATTAATCTCTAGAACTTTACCCTTTATTTTACACCTAATAAACTCTGTCTGCAGTTCTGTAATGACAACATGACACTGATTCAGAGGTCCAAATGATACACACTAAAAACAGAAAGACTGCCCAATGTGATGGGCATTCTGAAAAACCTACAAAGAGCTGGAAAGAAGAAAAAATTAGAAACCTTTCAAGTAGTGACTTTTGTAACTACTTGGAGATGAAGATTAAGCTGATTTTAGCAAAAATTAGTTTTTGAGCTGGCTTGACAAGGAAATGTTAAAACTCACTGACGGTACAGAAGGCAGGAGAAGATTTAAGGCAGACAGTGAATAGGTGAAAATATGACAAATCTCAATTGTAAATTATAATATTTTGACTATGATTATAAAAATGTGTGTGAACCCCCCAATAATTTGCAAAATACTCTTGCATTGTACAGCAAATATCTCTGTGAATTTCTCTCAATCAATACTGAGACTCTGACTTGATGTTAAAGTATATATGTATAGTTCTACTAAGGGTATTCCACCACCAAAAGATCAAATGAGATGCAAAAATGAAGAGTTTAGTATCTATGGCTGCTAGAGAGAGAAGTTAGATTCCACAGGATCACTGTTTGGCCTATTTAATTTCAACAACAACAATAAAAAAAAGACAAATAAACATAATACTTTAGCCTTAAGTCAATGTTAATCAAATGCTGAATTCCAGTTAATACTGTAGATTAATATTATTGACCAAACACATCAAGGCTTAACACTGGGTCATGTCTTCTCACATAAGCTACCTCTGACCACGTCCAAAAGTAAGCCCTTGTCAATGGAAGATTAAACATACCCAGCAGGTACACAAAGAAGGAGTGGAAGACTGAAACATTCAGACAAATGAGTAAGCTTCTATTTTTTCCACATCTGAGTATTCCAAAAAAGTTCAGTGGTTAATAACGTACTAAGCTGTTCATTAACTTTAAATTATTCCTTATAGAGAAAGAAGAGTTATAGTTATGTACAGAGAGACTTACCAGGGAAGAGAACTCGCAGGGACTACATTTCAAGACTGATACAGGAGAGAATGAAGTTTCCTTACTACACACCTTTATGGGAATATTAAAAAGTTTGGGAAATGCCAGGTATATTGTTTTTTCTAAGTCAAAATAAATCAGGAATGTCCTTTTTAAAATCTTGATCTCAAAAGGAACTTTTCCACATCTACTTCATCAGTTCATGTGAGTTTCACCGGTGGACGCTAATACTGAGCCTGCAGCAAGTAGGGCTAAAGGCTTTGTTACTGCACACGTGGGGAATTCCACTATTTCTTTAACACCATCCATTTTCAACATGCCAAATTTAGAATTTATAGTGTTTAATTCAAAGGCCGCCACTGCACAGAACAGGAAAAAAACAATAGGCTTTTGAGCAACTTTCTGTGAAATAGTTCCCATGAAGTAGAAAAAAGAAGTTACAGTCCAGGGGAATTAAATGTAGAAAAACTATTAGCAAAATTCTGCTATGAAAATGATTGCTGATATTATTTTTCTTTTCTGTTTTTGCATTTTTTTTCAATACAGAATTTGCAAGGAAACTTATAGATTAGCCCCACTTCAGTTCCCACTTAATTCCACAGCAGAAAACAATTGGGTCTAGTGAGACTTCAATCTGACATTAAATGGATGCTACCAATCTAGCTCATTTTAGGAAACAATTAACTGAATGGACTATTCTGTACACACACAGAATACTTTAGCCAATTCACATTAAGAACAAACAAAGATCCTTTAAAACTAAAAAGGATTGTTATCTGTTCATTAACAGATGAATGCATAATGCATTGAAGACAACTTACTTGAACTTCTAGCAGCAATTCATCTGTCCTAATGTATTTCAGACAACAGCGTGGTTGTAACAGGGTAAAAATGTGGTCTGAGAACCACCATGAGAAGTCAGAGCGTCAGGAAAAGCTCAGCACCTCCTATGTTGAGATCCCGAACCTCCTGATCATCTCCTCACTAGGTATGAGACAAACCCACTGGATTAAAAACAAAGGGATGCAAAACCATCATCAAATGTTATTGCCAGTTCCATTGTTTCCTTACATCCCCAAACAAGGAATGTACATCCTTGATGCAATTTATTAACCACGGTTAATTACCGTTTATCACTGACACCTAATCAGACACTGAAGCCCTCCTCCAGACAAATTAAAGCCACTGTTTGTGATGATCTTATTCTTTATCCTAGCAACATGTTAATGATAACCAACACCATGAACTAACTGCTGTAACTCAGAGTAGGAGCAAATAAAAAACTGGCATGCTTTCCCATTTGTTGTTTATGAGAATTACTACAGGAAAAGTTCACTGGTGTAAATACATTTTCAAGCAGAAAAATTATCGAGTGATTTTATCTAGGAAATCTTTGCTAAGGAGTAGCATATTTTTTTTCCTAGTATCTGTTCTTACCTGTTTTCCTATATAACTGATAAAGTAAATATGTCAAGTAATTCATTCAAGGTCAACAATGGCTCTGTTTATGTTAAAATCTACCTTCCTGGCTTGATATTCTTAGCCCTAACTGTTGACCTGAATAGCCTCTTTTGCTCATTTGAGATATGTGCAAACCTGCTTTTCATTGCTCATGTTGAAATCTATAGCTATGCTTTTTTTTTTTTAAAAAAAAAGCTACAGTAATCCAGCAATCAGACTACAAGGACTAGGGAAAATATGAAAAATAACATTTCTTTTTCCAAAGAAGTCAAAGAGCTATGGTACTCTATATAGACCCTGAGCATGTTCACAAGAGAAACCTTTTATTCCCCCTCATTTATAACCTGCTGTATAGATGTCCTTCATGGACTCTGTGTACAAGAAACTGCAATGGGCCCTCTTGCTCATCCAAAGTCTGATTCTAGTTTATGTACCACCAGGACGACAGGATGTCACAAGAGGAACTATGACTAAGCTGGAAAAAAAATGCCTCCTTTACATTCAACACCAAATTCTAAAGTATAGTTGATTAGCCTGAACATTGGTAATCCCTCCAAAACCTCTCCTGACTTCTTGTAGTAATCTCAATAAAGTACTGCAAGCTGCATGCCATTTTTCCCATTTCAAGTGCGGCACAGTAGTAGATCCCAAACGCTGAGCTCCTCCTCCTTTATTTTATCTTTGAATTTCTTTTCTTTTGAAGCTTCTTTCTTTTACTCTTCCTCTAATGCATACTTTGGCCATTTGTATGGGCTGTTAGTGCACAGGTGCCAGCAGCAGGGGCTGTGGGGTGATCCCTGTGAGGAGAGGCTGGGGCTGGCCCATGCTGGACACAGCTGGTTCCAATCTGTTCCAACTGATCTCCCCTCAGGACAAGCTGAGGCCCTCATCTGAGCTGCTGCCTCTGTAGTGATGTCTTTAAGAAAGGGCAAAAGTATTGCTTGCCACTCAGATGATTTTTTTTTAATTTATTTTCAGAACACTTACATGTTCAGAAACAGATTTGAAGAACTCCTGATTTTATTTCCGATACACAAAGCGGAATATTGAATGCCTGGCAACAAGCTATACATGAATTCACCACTCCCTCAACAAGCTTTGAAAAACACCCATTCATATTTAGACTAGATGCTGCAAATCACTCTTTCGTGCTCTATTTTTCTCATTTGAAAGACAACATTCATTATTAAACTATTTCAAAGAGGTGTCATTTTGCCTAAAATCATCAACATAAAAGGAATATAAAACTGATAATATTTTCAGACTATAACTGTGACGTTTATTTTGGCTACTGTACCTTGAAATTTTGCTAAATATCTTGCATATTATAAGGCAAATATGAAAAAAAACGTACAATATTGTGAACTTAAGTTACTTCTTCTTAAAGAAAAAAATCCTAAAAAAGCAACAACAAAATATTCAGCCAAGTACCTCATGCAGTTTGGCCATTTGCTGTGTAGAAAGGGTTTCGGACATCTATTTGGTTGACTGTTAGTATATACAAATACTCTGTGTGCTTTCTTAATATTGAAGTTAGGAGATATAAGAAAACAAAAACAACAAACAAACAAAAAACCAGCTCTTAAAAATAGGTCTTAGGCTTAAAAAATGCCCAAAGAGGCCATTAATATTTTTTAATTATTATTTTTTTAAAGCTACAGGCTTAGTGTAACTCAGAGAGAACTGCCGGAGAAATGACTTCTTTAAATGAAAGTTCTGAACACAGCCTACCTGCAGAGGCATCAGCAACCATGGCTATAGTTATCTTTTGGAAGACATGTCTTGATTTAAATCCTGGCCCTTTCCTGTCTGTTCAGCTGAGTGCAGTAATTAACTTACTTTCATATGCACTGCAAACGACATATTGTTGCAATTGCCCTTTCCAGTGCAAATTAAAATGGCAAAGGGGTTGGAACTCGATGACCTTTAAGGTCCCTTCCAACTCTAACCATTCTATGATTATATGATTCTAGAAAAAAAAAAGAATTAAAAATCATCTCTACTATTTCAAACTAACAAATTTAAATTACTGCACATGAACAAATTCATTTTAAAACAGACATTTCTTAAGACTGCTATTAGTATTTGGTGTTCTACAGAAGTAATTAATTTAAGAACACTTTGATTTACATTTGGTTAATATTTAATTTTGAAATATTGTATTATCATTTTGTTACAGCTCTGTTCTCATTAGTGAATGATTGTCATTATACACTTAATTTTTACTCTTCCAGCCTTACTCAAATATATATTTTATATTTATAAGTTCCTCATTATCAAATTGCATGCCAGCTTTTCATAAAATTTTTGATGCATATCCATCTGTCCTCTCTATTTTTCCTGTGTAACAATGGCACTTATCCATTTATTCTCCTTGCGTACATTAACCTTTCAAAATTAATCTGAGGCAATCAAAACCTGTAAGTACTATAGTTCAAGGAAGAACTGTTATGCAGAATACTTTTAAAATGTGCTACAGAGTCTTCAGTTACCACCAGCGGCTGGGTGAAACTAGATCTTATTTCATACCTGAAACACAGCAACCTTAGAGACCCCTAACAACACCACGGGTTGATCTCAGCCTTATGTGGAAGATTACCACATACTATATCACTATCATATACTTCCAAAAGCACTTGGCTCTTCCTGGAAAATCTTCCACATCAGAACTTGCCCAGTGTTCCAGTACAATTCAGACTACAAACCTGGCAGCTACCTTGCACTATGGTGCAGCTGGAGATGATACTGCACAGTGCTCTTGCCTTTCTGATGTGTCCCAGATCATATTAACAGTAACAACATGGGTATGAGAGTCATGGCATCAATGCTTTATCTTTGCCAACTGATCATTCAATTAAAAAAAACAAAAAAGAAAAAATAACTATCTCCCTTTGGGTGGGTTTCTGTATTTCTAACTGTATTCAGCATTTCAATTCATTCTACTTTTGTCCAAATAAGTAAAATTATAAGGACTATATAAAATGTTCCCATTGCCACATGATGATGACCCAATCTGAAGAAAAAGACAGCCATAAAAGAGGCCCAATAAAGACCTCTAAAGACAACAAATCTAGGCTTGCAGCCAAGAATCTCTGGAATGCACACATTCCCTCTAATGCTCTGTAGGTAACAGCACATGCATATGAAGTACTGCACGAAACCCTCCATCCACAGGATGAATATTAGGGCTTTACAGAGCAGCTGATTGTTTTTTTCCCTGATATTTACACTTTGAGTGTACAAAACCACCTGTAAATTTTCTTGAACTCATTTCTGTTGCTTGTACTCATAGAGAGTTCGTGGAACAGTCTATGATTTCCATGAGTTCGTGGGGCAATTGTCCTTTCTGCACCATGGAAAGGTAATAAAATTGGGCATTTTTAATTATAAATAAATTACTAATTCTCGGGATTAAAACTGAAAAAAATTCTCCTGGCATTAAGAAAACAGTGTTATACTGAGGTATATGTTATATTCTGACAATGACTACTCAAATGCAAAAAGTATGTCAGGTTTTCATTGGGCTGAGGCCAATGGGATGAGGTTCAATAAGGCCAAGTTCCAGGTCCTGCACTTGGGTCACAACAACCCCATGCAGCGCTACCGCCTTGGAGAAGAATGGCTGAAGCTGCCTGGCAGAAAAGGACCTGGTGGTGTTGGTCGACTGTTGGTTGAAGATGAGCCAGGAGGGTGCCCAGGTGGCAAAGAAGGCCAACAGTATCCTGGCCTGTATCAGGAATGTGTTAAGTAGAACTTGAGAGGTGATCACTTGGCACTGGTGGGGCCCCATCTCAAGTATCGTGTCTAGTTTTGGGGCCCTTACCACAAAAAAAGACATTGAGGTACTAGAGCGGGTCCAGAGAAGGGTAACAAACTTGGTGAGGGGTCTGGAGAGTAAGTCTTATGAGGAAAGGCTGAGGGAGCTGGGCACGTTTAGTTTGGAGAAGAGGAGGCTGAGGGGAGATCTTATCGCTCTCTACAACTACCTGAAAGAAGGTTGTAGAGAGGAGGGGGTTGGTCTCTTCTAACATGAATCAAGTAATAGGACAAGAGGAACTGGCCTCAAGTTCAAGACCACCAGGGGAGGTTCAAATTGGATATTAGGAAAGTTTTTTCACTGAAAGGGTTATTAAGCATTGGAATGGGCTGCCCAGGGAGGTGGTTGAGGCACCATTCCTGGAGGTATTTAATAGATGGATTGACATAGTGCTCAGTAACATGGTTTAGAGATGGGGAGTTTTTTTGTTGTTTTGTTTTTTATCAGTTAGGTTGATGTTTGTTTTAGATGATCTTAAAGGTCCCTTCCAACCTAGAGAATTCTATGATTTTATAATTCTATGATACAGTATGTGCCTGCCTATGTAATACTATTCAAACAAGGGATTCTTGACAGATCTGTCTTTGAAAGCAGTCGGATATGTAGTAAGGCTAAATAATGAAAAGGAGTGAAAAGTTTTGATATGTGGTTGCATAACAATATGAGGTGAAGATGTCTGCTTTGCAGTAATTATCCTTGTCTCTACAAATAATGTAAAACCGAGTTCGAATGAAGTTTGGTTTTCTGAGAGGGTGCATTTAAGCAGACTGTCAACATATAATCATAGTTCTTGGAAATATAATGGTAGATATGATGAATACAGCGTTCAAATGAGTGAAATCTCCTTTTCCATTTACCAATACATACTTCTTGGAACTTCTCTTACACTAATACATTCTCGATGCACTATGTGGTAAACTACATAACCAATACTTTTCTATGACACTTGCTAGCTTAAACCTGACAAACATGAGCCTCTATTCTATTTGAAAGCTCAGTAATACTACTTTTACAGCTCCCTTCATTCTCCAAGTCATTGCTGATATTGTATGCCACACTCTCCACTTTCCTTCCACCCTTTTACAGCCTCTTTGATTATTTCATTACAGAAACCAACCAACCAAACAAACAAAAAGTGTAACAAGAATCTTGGAGACTACCGTCTTCCCTTTTATTAAAGTACCAAGTGGATTTGAAAACATGTGCAATTCCCAAGAAATAAACAAGGTATATCAGCATAAAAGAGTTTTCAAGATTCTTTTCCCAGCTGCTCAGAATTCTCTAGCACTATGCTATATTGCCTTATATATACAGACCTTTAGACCAGAAATCTTCCTGGAGAACAGCAAAAGTACCACCTAGGATCCCACAGAAAAATTAAGAATTATTTTTTTTTTCCCTCAGTTGTTTGGAGTGTATTTTTGCTATCATCTTGGTCCATGAGAATCGAATAAGGAATATTTGGGGTTTTGTGCCTACATTTTTTTCTGTGACTTACTCCCTCCCCAGCCCCCCCAAGAATTATACTCTATCTATTTCTCATCAGTCTGAAATTGTTGACTCTACATTTATAAGGAATAGACATCTAAATATGTGAAAATAATCCAGGACGGACTTATCTTTGTCAGATCAACTGTTCTAAGGAAATCAGAATAATTGTGTTTTCTCTACTTGTCTGCCCTTGTCACTTTATCACTTTTACTATGATACTTCACCATCTGCAATACAGTCTTTTTTGTATTTTTCAATAGATTTTCAATAGTATGAATAGCATTTCACTGATTTGTTGGAAAAAATAAACATGGATGTTGTTCTAGTATTAGATTTAATAATAATGTTAAATAATTAAGACCTCAGCTGTTTGATAGTGAAGTGTTTTGCACAGGAAACAGCTAACACAGAGGAACAAATGAGATTAATTTCTTTTAATTTAAATGCCTGCTAGACTTCTGCACTGTGGACACTCAACCCCTTGAAAAGGGAAAAAAAAAAAAAAAGAAACAAAGAAATTAAAAATATACAAATATTTCTGGAACATAAAGTTTCAGCTGTAAATCAAGATATAGCAAGTATTTCCAAGACTGATCAATACTACTGCTTGAAAAGGCTAACATTACAAGCAATTCCAGCTGTTTCCCAAAATGTTTACCTAAATTAGTTGAAAGGGCCACAATTTTGTACAACAAGAAATTTTAATTAAGCCTTGTGCTTGAAGTGTTTCTGCAATTACCCCCTTTGGTTCCATTAGGATGTAGCCCCAATTAAAATGTATTGTTAATATTACAAGATAACATTTGCTGGTAGTACAAAATTGAAGATATGCCTCCATGTAATTTCTGATTATTCCTTGATGTGAGGTTTTGCAATTATTTTTTGTCAATAATGCTTTTTTCTATTCTCTTGCCAATGAAATATTTTTAGACAGGTCACTCAAACACTGAGTCTGTGAAAAGAGGCAAGTTCTACAAAACTGAATACCTTTTCAACCCTAGTATTCAGTTAAAAAATTTTGTTAGCAATTTTTGTTGTAGTAAAATAAGTGAAAAATTAACAGGATTCTCTGACTGTAGTAAGGAAATACTGTGAGCAGGAAAAAATCAGGATTTGATCTTTCAAATTTAAATCATATCATTAGTCCTTACTTACGTGATTATGCCCACTGAGGGCTTATGTGCATATATTTTCCCCATTGAGATTCTCTGTCTAGGCTTCAGGTATTCATAAGAATCTGTCAGATCAAAGTCTTTCACGTGCATTTGTTTATCTGTATTTGTAATGTCTTTCACTTATTTAATAGTGATATGTAGAACTATAATTATTCTGTACCTCTTGTGTTTGAGAATATTTAAAACTTACGCTGATAGAAAGCACAATTAAGTTAATGGTCAGCTAGATTTCAGAACAACCTTTTGATACACGTGAATTAAAAAGGAACAGTTATATTCAATGACTAAGAAAAATAGCAATTCTAAATCGTATCATATGTTGAATGATCCTTCAGATTATTTTTTTTGGATCAAGAAAAAGTCATAATTCTACTTTTTTTTCAGTATTGTTACAAATACTTTCCTAATCACTTAAAGACAGCAATAAAGATCTTCAGATTCTACCAATTCAACTCTACTAAAAAAATAACAAAAAAAAATCAACCCAAAATGCAAAGAAAAAAATGCTTCTAAAGAACAACTGATTCTTGGAATTTTGGCCTATGATTTGTAAATACTCTCAAATTTTTCAGTGTATATTACATTAAAACTAAATCCGAAATAAGAATCTGTTAAGATTCATGTTTAACTGTACGAACCTTTACAAACATCCCAAGTCTTACCACCACTTTGGTATATGGGTTCACACAAATACTTGAGTATTTCTGTTAAACTGAATTTGTCCACCCCATTGTGAAAATTCTTGGAATAGTCTGAAGTCCCTCTTTGAAAACTTCAAGGACTCTGGAGTAGGGAGTGCACTTTGAAGGTGTTAACAGCTCATCATGTGATAGTGAGAGACTCACAGAGACAGGACCAGTTAGGTCTTTGAATAAAGTGTTTAGCCCAGAGCCTGATCCTAGGAAGGAGGGTGATTTCCCCTGAAATCTGAGACAGAGGAAGGAGACATAAGAGGATCTGTCTCATGCAGCTGGAAAGGTTGGACATCCTTCCCCTGCAGTCCCCTTGTTTTGTGAGTAGCAGCCACACACACCAATCTCCTCTGCCTGGTCACTTCTGAGCTGAATACAGAAGTCACAAAACAATCTCCTGACCAAATCTCACTAGCTATTGCCTATGAGAACCGTATTCCAGGAAGAGATGGTGGATCAAATGCTACCAGCAAATGAGTGGGTGAAACAGTCACTCTTCAATGGATTCACAGAAACACCAAAAGGCTGAGGTTGGAAGGGACCTCTGGAGTTTTTGGAAGAGTATGAATACTCAATCCCACCTTTGGAGGAAAGCAGAAAAAACAGGTAATACAGAAACATTTTGGGTGACTATGCCTTTTTAGTGCTCATATTTCAATTGCTGTGCAAAGTCACATAAGGGTTGAGGTTGGAAGGCACCTCTGGAGATCCAATTTCCTTCTTTGCTCAAAGTAGAGTAAGCTACTGACAGGTGACCAGGACTACATCCAGTCAGCTTTCGAGTATCTCCAAAGATGGCTTCACAACCTCCCTGGACAACCTGTTGTAGTATTTAATCTGTAAGGGTTTACAAGGAAAAGGGGGGTTATGTTTTGAAATGGAATTCAAACAAGGCATTCTGCCTTGTTTTTCTCTTGGTGAAAAGAAAATTCAGAAGGATATTAGTCTGTAAAGTCAAGGTGATGTCTCGGCACATCTGCTAAACTTACCTCTTCTCCCTGGACTGCATTGCAATGCACATCATTCAAACTTACCATATGGAGGTAGTCAAGAAACAAGTACCATTGTGTCATGCAAAAAATGGTATGAGAAGAAACAGTAATAGATGTTTTGCATGTGAGGGTTTATTTGGATCAAGAGAGTGTTGGAAATCACATGTTAACAAGACGGTAACACCACTTGCATTAGATGAAACACTTGTGTGGTACACTCCCAAGGGGTCCACAGTCAAAGACACCAGTGTCTAAGGGATAGCTGCCCTTCAGAAAAATCCGAACCACATGGTACAGTGGAGCCGTTTGGCCTCAGAGGACAGACTGTATCTAATTAGAAGCAAAGCACATATGATGGTCATGAGAGGAGCTAAGTACCATCTGCTCTGCTACTGATCAAATCCTTTTACAACACATTGTCTGCCAATGAAAACATAGCCTTTTGGAAAAAATATAGTACTCTTTTTTTTCCCTGACAAATCTGAAGCCCTGCTGAAGATACTGAGTCATGCAGCCTGCTAAGGTTATACATTTTAATGTGCTAGTACATGAGTAATAGGAATTTTATCAGCCAGGTCATACAGATTGCTAATCAGCTCAAGTTGCTTACAAGTTTCAGTAACATGTATGTCCATGGCACTGATGCTTTTGTAAATAAAGCCCTAATAACATAGTTATGATTAGTTTGAACTTTCTATACATAGTGTTTATATGTGTACAAATATACCTGTAGGTTACTATGTTCTAGATAATAAATAGAGCTATTACTGGGTTGACATCTTTTGGATGGACATAAAACTATGTAATAAAGTCCAAGACAATTTTTTAAAAGGTGAAAGGGTAGAAGGATTTTTAATTTAACTATTGTGGTACAATCACTGCCCAGGTGATCACATTCTTGTCTAAATTCCTCTGCAGCTGGATGGAATACACCACTTTCCATACAGTGATGAGCAGACCATGCTTTCCATTTTAAATCTGTGAAATGTGTTTGCTAAAACCCTTCCCTAGCTTAGAAGCACACTGAAAGGTTTAGGTAACATTGGGAAAATGTTTTTAAATCTTTCAGTGAAAGTCAAAAATACACAGGCTATGACTTATATGTATATGACATAATGATATAAAAAGTATGGGGAAAGGAGTCAGCTCTCTGCAGACTTAGCTATTTCTGACCTCCTGTTCCCAGTCTTTTAAAGCTCAGATATTAAGTGGTTTTCCCTCTCAGATCCCAAAGTGTCTACTTCCACAGCATCCTCTGCTGAACTTTCCCAGGCTGCAGCTGACAGCCCAGACATCCACAGCATCACACGACAAAAACCAGCTAAACAAACAGACCAGAAGAGCTTTGAAAAAATGTCTGTGTTCGAACACAGTGGAGTCAAGTCTCATACTGTAGCTGTTTCTTTGTCTCTATTTTTATTAGTAGTATTTTCCCTCCATCTCACAGAGTTTTTATTAGACCTACCAGTTATGATTATATAGCCAATGCTAAAATGCTTTAAAAATTCCTCATGCGTTTACCACATATCAAGAAACGTGGGTTTTTTTCCCCCTTTTGTGTTTAACAGCCTACTCTATATAAATACACAATTCTGAAAGGCATATTAAATGGCATCTATATAGTATGTATTAAAGCAACTCCAGTCTAAACTAATGCCAAGGGGTAATGACAGCCTAATTGGCTTGGCTTGCTTGGTATGTCATAAATGTTTTTACAATGGTTCTTAGCAGATGAAGAGTCAGAAAACAAATTTCTGCGAGTTGTGGAGAAATTACTATAAAATAGTAAAACACAGCCTGTTAAGGCCTCCTGAAAATTGGTTCCATATTCTACCATCTGTAATGTTAACATTTCAAAAGACAGCTCTCTGAGCTGTAAATGCCATTATTCTGATGGACAAGCTTCTTTCTTTCATACTTACATCACATTTCAGCAAACACCCTAGTATACAACAGTAGTTAAAAACACTTCTTCAAGGAGTGAGCTAGCTTTTCCAACATGAATGCTAAAACCATTATAGATTATATAGGATCCATTCCTTTGTTTCTTAAGGACTTAGCATTAAACAAAAAAAAGGGCAGGTGCAACCTATATGACATGTTCTTCTGTGAAGAAAAAACTTGTGTCACATACCCAAAAAGTAGCGACCTGTTCCTCTAAGTTATTGCACAGGACAAGTTACATGCATTTTGTGCTTTCTTTTCTAGAAGTAACCTGTTCAAAAAACTAAGGATTTTGTTAAAATCTGCGCAACCAAAAAGGACATAAAGAAAAACTATATTAGCACCAGTAATAGGGATTGTTGAAGCAGAGCTAGAGGTAGTTTTACTGCCAAGGAACAATCAGCATGTAGAGTCAAACACAAGCTATACACGGCTCAGAAATAACAGAATAAGCAACCAGTGTTACTTGATCTTCATCCTTTAAAAGGCAATACATTCTGTGCAACAATTGGCTCCCTTCAACTCTTTTGTTTTAACCATGTAAAAGATTCAGCAGGTGTTAATGTTAAAGTACCTTTATTGATAGGACATCCTAGGTTACCTTCAAAATTGCCTGGAAAAGCAGTGTGAGTTGCTCAGAACACAGGAAGAAAGTGGAAATATAAGCTGCAAACTTCTTCACTAATGGATCTTTTCTGGTGACCTTAGACTACTGGGTTTCTTTGCATGGTGCAGTCACCCTAGAGGTACTCTCAGGAGACTTTAAGGAAAAGACAGTGCTGTCAGATACCACATATTGCTATATACAATGGCTGAGAGGGTTTTCCATTAAAGGCAGACAGTGTCATACCACTCTGCACAACTTTCCCAGAAAAGGAAGACCAATTTGTTTTTTCTCCATTTGCTGTGTCCCAGGGGAGTTCTAACTAAACAGGGGGAGAAAATAGCTGGAGAAAAGATTGGAAATGAGAGTGACAGCTAAAAACTAATTGCATTCAGCAGAAATACAGAAGCTAACTGGAATCTCAAGATAAAAACTCGGCACTCATGTATTTTGGCATAGAAATTCTTCTGTCCTGATGGTTGCTTATACCAGTTCAAGTATGTGTTAAATAGCAGCAATTAGAAAACTGCGTTCAGTTAAGACAAACTTTACACTTTAAACTATCAGTAGATGACAATTGAAACTAATAGTTACAATGCATTGATTTGAACTAATATTTTTCTTCTATAATGTACTGTATTCCCAAGCCTTACAGATAGCTGGGGCATTTTAAGGGCATCTAATTCAAAGAATTCAGGAATAAATCCTTTTGCAACAATACATTTGTATGTCAGCAATCGATGCAAAATAATTTTGTTTTCCTTAAAATCCAATCATTTCTACCAAAATAATTAATTGGAAAAATTGTAATTTTATTTAGTGAACTTCAGGAAATCTTTACTAAGTTGATTGTTTTACTTGTCTGTTTACTGTTCATGTTAAATCAAGAACAGTTCCTCTTTATTTCATTTCTATAGTTCTAGAATTTTTATCAAGTGATATATCCATTTGAGAATGCCAGATATTCTTAAAACCACAGACAAAGCTCATCAATTTGATGGAACATAGAAATTGTTTCTTATATTCTGATACTCTTAAATGTACCTAATAGCTCAACAGTCAAGAGAAAACAATTTTCTTGAAATTAATATTGTTTTTATCCACTATGAAAATCCATAGGGTATCTCAAACTGTTATCCTTAGTGCTTCAGTTTTCTATTTAAATTGTAATTTAATTATTCAAAACAGATCACATTCTTCAACTCTGTGGCTAAATTCCCAAGCAATTTCAAGCATTATTTAAACAAATTGAGCTCCTGAGCTTAAGACTAGCCCACGAGATAAAAAAAGTGGTTATTTTCTATTTGAAATTGGTAGATGGCATACATGCCATTCAGAAAGCAGTAAAATCTGCCAATACACAACCACTACAGACCTGTGGCTAAAGACAAATTAAAAAAAAAAAAAAGGATATAATTTGATTAGCCTCCAACTTTATTAATTTAATTCATCTGGGAACTATCCTGAATAATTCTTCAAATGAAGGTCATAATTCTTCCTTAATTGCTTCCACCTGGTACAGTTCTGCCATCAACCCCCTCCTCTTCTTCACCTGTCTGTACTTGGCTCTCAGCCCATCACTCATGACTTCCCAGTCTATCCATGTACGAGCACAAAGAGGCAAGGGCAAAGAGGTTTGTTTTTTTTGTTGTATCAGACTGCAGAATTTCCAATTTTGCTTCTCAATTGCTGAATGCTTTCCTGAATTCAGCCCTTATTCCTGTTTATACCTTCTGAGAACTAATTCCTGCCCTGTTCCTGCTATAGTCTGACATGATGAGATTTCCCTTATAGCCTTCCCCCTTGAGATTCTGTGAAGTAAATTGAAAATTACTAACCACTCCTGACTTTTCTAATTCCTTATTTGCTCTCCTGCTCCTTTCATACTCCTCCCCTACACAAAAAAACCACTTTCCCTCATACAAAGAAAAAAGAATGTTGTAGTACAACTCCTTTAGCAGACAAAAATCTTCGTAGGCAAATTAATATACAAACCAGAAAGTTAAGGCCTACTAACTCAAGCATTCAAATGCTCTCAGACTACAAAGTCAAGATCTTTATGCTTAAGAAAATGCTACTGCTTAGCATGCCAATCCAAGTCATGCCTTGCCATGCTCTCAGGTACCCTGAGGAGAAAAACAGGAACTGTGGGACCCTTAAAGAAATTAATCTGCACAAATGTAATCTCTTTCTTTTATTTTTATCATTGCTTTTATGATTGCATGGACTTCATTTTGTAGGGTCATACTCTAAACACGAAATCTGTAAACACTCTGTCACTGGTCATTTTTCACTGACAAAGTTTTACTGTGTTCCCTCATTAGGGTGTGGATCATGAAGGGAGTTTTAATTTTGGAGTGTAGATGCAGTTTGCACATTAATAAGCACTCAAAACTGTATAGTAAATATGTAGTGTTAAGGCAGTAAGCAGTAAACATTTTTGGAGGAAACTTCATTTGTATTTTCAATCAGAATAGGTGAGAGTGGTTAGTAAGGGTGATGGATCTCTCTCCAGGAACACAGATTTGGTTGGACAGGAAATTTTGCATTAGTGGGATAGCATTTCACTATTTCTTGATTTATGTCTAAAATAAATGAGAATATGTTCTATCGCACTTGAGGTGGATAACATGAGATTGGAGTAGGTATTTTAATATCCTGTTTGATGTCAAGTTAGAAACTTAGATTCTTTCTTAACCTTTGAGTTTTAGTCATAAAAAGATTGATGGTTCAGGACCTCCCAGTGTTTGAAGATATACCTTCCATCCAAATGGAAAGAGTTGGCAGGCCCAGGGCTGGCAAAATGCTTAGATGTTTATGGGAAAAATGTTTCCAGCCCATCGGGGTTGTGAAGGTAGCTCAATAATTTTGGATGAATTCATGTAAAATTGTTTGTACATATCTTTTCATGTATGCTAAAGAAAATGAAAGCCTGCTAATAAGATTTATCTGGAGTGTTAGATTACATAAAAAGAAAATATATATAGGAGAAATGGGTCTTACCAGAAAAGACAACAAAAGACATTGAACTAGAAGATTTGTGGTTTGAGACAAATTCATTGCACTCCTGGGTACGTACGCTATTGCTGACAGAAAAAACTGTTATCTATTCCTTTGAAAGGCCCTTTTTCTCTACCTATAATGTTGAAGTTGAAAGAATCATCTCATATATTTATAGAACAAAGATCCTACACTTCCTATTGCTTAAGCAAATTTGACACAATGGTTGTTAAAAATAATAGATTATCCTGTTGCTTGTTTCTGGAATGTTTTTCCAGCACTACCTGTCAGCAAATTGGTTTAAGATTTGAGAGACTGAATAATAATGATGCTGTAATTATTCTTCAACATTCAATGCCTTCTGGAAACCATACTGCAGATCATCCTCCTAAGATGGTTTGATGCTTATGAGTCCTAGTCCTTCTATCCAAAGCTTGCCTTTCAGTGCAGTTTGTTTATTCCAATTTGTTGTATATGCACATTTTCAGCTCAGAGCAAGAAGATGAATGGAAATAAACAAAAACACATTTTCAATAAGACTTTTGTGGCAAAGACATTTGCTAGGCACTGTGGTTTCAATGCACCCACAATACAATGATAAACTTCCTTTGTAAATGACAAATCTAATTGTAAAGTTAAAATTATGCCTCCATGGAAAAAAAAGAAAAAAAAAGCGTTGAAGACACAGTATCTGCTGTATGTCTGGATGTGACTGTATTCCCAAGAAAAACATTCCTATTATTCATGAGTTGATTTACACCTTTTATCTCTCCATAACATGCAGCATTTATTTATCCTTACATTTTAAGGCATTACAGTTTCTGCTGACATGCGTATTTTCCCAAAATAGAACATTACAGCACTCTTCTGCTGGAAGTTTAAGCCATGAGTATGTTTATTTTTAAATTTCTTTCTTGAACTTTCTAGCTGTGCACGGGCTGGGAAAGTGGAATCATGATGAATGAGAGTTTGCTTTAAAACAAAAAACAAAGGAGAAATGTAGATATTTGACGTAACATTGAAAAAGTCACAGCCTCCTACCTTGAAAACAAACATTTCCCGGCGAAGAATAGCCAGAGTGTTGAAGTTCCCATCACAGATGTTAGGCTTGGCTCCAGGATAAGAGGGCTTGTCACCAGTGGGTGGCCGGGGAGGTTTAGGTTGCCTGTCATTCTTCCGTGGGTCTGCTGGAGGGACTGAACGATGTGGGGGCACTGTTGGCAGAGGTCTTGTTGGTGGTGGGATTCTGTCAGGTGGACCTTTAAAAATATAGCAGCAGTATGTCATTTACATGCCCACCAGTGGCACCTGAAGAAGCAATACACAACAAAAATCTACATCCTTCAGCGGAATAGGAATGGGAAAATGACCTAATTTACCTTTCCCATGTTGTTAAAGGGTGTAATGAATGACTACCATAGAATCAAGGCGTGAATGAAGAACATAATTCCTTTTCACTACCCAGAATCTTCCTTCTTTATTGGAACTACATTCCAGAACCTGCAAAGGATACACTGCCCACCATCATTGCAGATGAGAAGTAATTCATGGCACATACTTTACCAACTGAGTAAGAACTGTTAAAACAGAATTATTGTACAAAATAAAAGAACTCCCCCTCAACCCGTTCCTAGTAAGATCATCAGCAGTAATTGGATTTTCCATCCATATTTTTAACTTCCAATCATTGATTCACATATGCCTACATGTAACATACCTGATATTTCCTACTGACTGAATTTATAAGACATACAATGTCATGTGTATTTCCGACAGTACATTCCCAGCTTTCCACAGTGCCCTTTGCTACATATAGGAGCACTTGAAACTGAACTTCAAATCCCAGGCATCCGTATGAAAAAAACCCATAATTCACATGTTTTCTTCAATATACTGAAATTAATTGCTTCTTATTTTAATTTTTATTTTCCAGAGAGTCTTACAAAGCTAGATGCCTGGCAATTAAAGGAATTTTACTGAAGATAAATGGATTAAAAAGAACTAGTGAAAAATGGAAACACTGTACAGAAGTTTTAAAACACTTTTCTTCTTTCAAATACATCTTATGTCATAATATACAGACTTTGATGACAGGTAGAATAACTTTCCCACTCATAATTTCTCTCCCTTCAAGTCAAATGGGCATCCTAGATAGAAGCTATTCATAAACCTAATGGCATACTGAATGACTTGCAATGGTTGTACAGTAAATACCTTTCACTTTCTACATGTATTACTACATTTACATACATTTTTCATGTACGAAAAGATAAGAAGTTTCAGTTCTATCAGTAAGATTTCTGGAAAAAAAAAGATGAACACTTTAATTTTGCTCATTTTCTTTAGGACTGTCTCCAAATCATTTAAATATATATTCAATTTTGTCTTTTAAAAAAAGAAATCATTTACGTGACCTACTTCAGAAAAAACTTTGGAATAGTAATACAGTTCTAAAACTGCATAAATGGTATCTGAATTTCTGATAGTTTTTCAAAGAAAGTATACTTTTGAAAGAGCAAGATGGACTATGTAAGGAAATATTAAACTCACCAAATGGCTGTCATACAATTTAATAAGGCATTTATTTCATTCACAGTTTTAAGGCTTGTGACATTTATAATTTACAGTTAATAATGGTGTTTCAAGGAATGCTGCAGACCGAAGTAATTATTTTAATAGTTCTGACATTTTTATTGAGGCATATGATTCCAGATCATTTCTTGATTTTAAAGGGAGCAAAGAAATCAGTCTGCAGTAGCTCATGTTGGAAAGTTTTTAACCCCAAACCGAAGTTTTCCTATACCACTTGGTGGTGATGTCAGATATTACTTCCCAGGGGTAACACACTTCTCCTAATGCACAGCCCACAGCTGCTAGAGCTTAGCAGTTTTCAGCAAAGTATTCTTGTCTAGCCCTTAAGTCTAGACTCCCAACTTATGAGGTCATGAGAAACAACCTTTCTTCTAGCTAATGACAGAGGAAAAAAACACAATCAAACAAAACTTGATCAGCCAATATTTTGAAAATGCTATTTATGCTTTATGAATACACACATCAGTGCTTGTTAACATAATATTTTCAAAAGCTTGTTAATATAAAAAACACTATGGAGGCTGCAGGGTTCTAGTTAGCAGTACAGTTATTCTAGATGATCATCGTTGTCTTTTCTAGGAGTAAAGACAAACAAGGAACGGGTCTCATAATTTTCAACATAAACCTAATACAATTATTTTCAGCTTAAAAATGTGAGTAGAAAAATGAATTCAATACAATATTAATTGAGGAATATTAAGCCATGCAATTCCAAATTATATGTACCGAATGCATAACATTAATATACAGATACCACAGAGCTTTCACTGTAGGAGAAAAAAATATCTTTTTAAAGAAAAATTCAGACTAATTAACAGATACCAACAGAACTGATGTCTTTTTAACCAAGAACTAAACCATGTCTCTGGAAATGTAAGGAACAGTGAAATGGGAGTTAGTGTTATATTCAACCCCTAATCAGAACGTTATTGTTTTGGCTTTTTTTTTTTTTTTTAAGTTTTTAATTAACTTGCCTTGTCAGACTGAATTAAATTCCTGCAGAATTTATTTACAGCACATGTGTCCTTTATATGAGGCCACAAAAACTCCTAAACAAACTATTTTAAAGTGGCCCTTTTTACCCCAAAGTGACTCAAAATCTTGGGCTCACAATAATAACATTCTCTTGAGATCAATTTGCTATATTTATCACAAGAAAGGGTTTTTCTGGGACCACAAATTTTCTACACCCAGGGAAATGTTCAGTATTATAACTGATAAAATGAGAAGTAATCAGTTCATCCAATTACACAAGTTTGGGCTACTGTGGAAATCAGCTCATCATGGTTAAACTTATATTAAGGCTTACTTTTCTTAATATTTTCAAAGTTTGGGATACTTTCGAAGATATTTTCTTTATGGCTTTTTAAAACATTTAAAATTACTATTCCAATTGAGCACAAATTTGAATGCAAGTTGTGAATTACTGAGAAACAAAGTAAAAGACTTTCATCAAAATCTTTGGCCTACCTATGAGAAGGGGTGTAACAACTGATAGAGTCTATGCTAACAAACTCTTTTGGAGATGTGGCATGGACACAAGGACCTCAAATGTATTCTAAAGCAAAATACTTATATAGCTTAATTAGAGCATGACATACCATATATCTTCTGGATGCCCTGTAAATCATCATTAGGTAGTTTGAAGTTATCAGTTTCCATATACTGGTAAAACGGAGCCATGATTGCAGTGGGATCGTTAGAGTGCTCCAAGCCCAGAGCATGTCCCAGTTCATGCACTGCAACTAGAAAGAGATCATTTCCTATAAAGAGAAGAAAGGGGAAAAATTCAGTAAGCACAGTAACAGAAATAACACAGGTGGAGGACTGCACTTGAAATGCATTTTCACTAAATTTGAGTTTTAGAAGGTAATGCTTAATAATGAATCATAAGGATAACGTGGTAGCAAAAGCAGCTTTGCCTCTAAACAAGGAAACCATTTATTGTTACATAAAATTTATGATACTCTCACAGACGTCATAAATGTAATCTTTTTTTCAACTGATACACATGGTTAGATAGGGTTCAAATGTCAAACCTCATCTCTAGGCCTGTGTGCAATTTCTGACTTGAAGGTGATGTTGCATTGAACGTGATTAAAATGTTTGCATCAAGATATAGCTCCAAAAGGAAAATATCCTTGCTGTTGTGGTGGTAAATTCACAAACTGAGGACTACCTATTTAGGACAAACCCCACAGGGAATCTAGTCATCCAAGCGTTTGTAATCAGGCTCCTGCTGATTATTTGTAGATGTTGTCCATTTTTGAATTGCCTTAACTGACATCCTAATGAGGAAAATATGAGTATTGTGCTATCCTTTTCAAAATAGGATGCTCCTATTTATTTCATTGTGTAATTCCCTTTTAAGTTTAGTTCCTTACATAAGTATTTGAGCTTTTTTATTTTTTTAGGTCTAAACAATAAAATATCACACTCATGCTACAGACTGGCCTAGCTTTTTTTTTGTTATTCACTTCTAAAAACAATCTTTTAGTTTTTTATTACAAGGTATTGGACACAACTAGTAGTTTTGGCAGTAGAATTATGGCACTCTGTGAAGCAAACAGAAATAAAGTCAATGGGATTTTTTCTATAAAAATTTCAGAGCTGGACTTCTGTGGAACTAATTTTGTCTATTTTTATTCATCTAAGACTTCGTTCAGCATACCTTTCTATGAGTTTTTTTGTACAATTTCTATCTGTAGTCAATCTGTCATATATTGACACTTTGGAAAATTGTTTTACAACAGGAGAAAGATTGCAGACATTTGGAGAGGGTTACATCCAGGATATTGCTTGTTTTCACCACCTAGGGATGGGATGAGTCTGTCTCCAGAAGTGTGCTCCTGTTCCACTGACAAGAGAAGTATTCTAGATCAGCAGGCTATGCTCAACATCTAACCTCTAGATGGCTGGATTCAAGTGAAACAGATGCCACCTATAGCAGGTATTTTCTTGTTGAAAAAACAGTATAAACAAGAAAAGGCCTACAGTGTGGCCTAATAGACAACTGTACATTGGAACAAGAAAATGCTCAACACTAACTCTTATTCTATATTCTCTAAATTCTTTGGGGGTAGATAGCTATTGTCCACTGCTGGCACTTGATCTGGAATTCTAAGGACTATTATAATATTAATAATGTTAAAAAGTTGAATTTAGAAAAAAAAAATTACACATCTATGTATATAGCTACAGAACTTTGAGGGCATAGTTGGCAGCGTTTCAGTTTTTCAAGTATTTTCTGTTGTTGACACAAAGAAATAAACTTTCTCCCAAGTATATATGAAAGGGGAAACACTTGGCAGTAGGTGTCTTCATGATGCATGGAGCCATGCTGATGTTTTTAAAATAAATCTTTGATTGAAAGCATGGAAACAATCACAAGTAAAGCTATGTGTTTAGTTTTGACGGGATCTTCTCATGTCTTTATGACTGTTAATCCAGAAATATGAAAACTAAGTGCTCTTGCTCTTTTATTCAGTATAACTGCAGAAAAATCATGTCTTTCAAAAATTAATGTGACATAATGTGCTTTCAGAAATGAGAAGAGTTTATACTATCATTTATAATTATGTGGTTTCCAGATGAAATATTTTCACTACAATATTTTTTCTTGGATGCAGTTCTTTTTATAGTAAAGCAGATTCTCAATGTGTTGTTGTAACAGGTTTGATAAGCTTGACTGTCCTGGTGACGAATGCTTTTGATATCTAAATCTGCCGTTCTATATGCAGTCAAAGCTGATCTTGACATTATCTCATATGGATAATCCACAGCTTCTGCAGCTAACCTCAGCACTGAAGTGATGCACTGGAACAATTTTTTAAAGGTTTTCTTTCTGCACTCATAATGGAATAATTAATATAATTTTTAAAAATTATAGGCTTAAGATGGAAAGTCACGAAGGAAAAAGATGTTACTGTACTGTAACTATTGTACTGTGACATGTCTCACATTACTTATCAATCTTTTTCTGCACTTTATGAAAGTCAGAGTTCTAACCCAGGTTTATTAGAATTAAATATTTCTTTACTTGGTATTAACTCACATATTTAAGACGCAACTTTCTTTTTCTTTTCAGACCTTGAGAAAGGCAATTTTGCTTCCTAGACCTGTGATTCCTACATCATAATAAAGAATATTAACCAGTCTAGTTCCTACACTAATAATTGTGCTAATAAGTTGGCCACAGTATTTACTGAATCATTTTCAAATAGTTTAAATCAATAGTATTTGATTCTACAGCTGTTATTAGGCTGGTCAGCAGCAGTAGACCAGAGTATATTCCATGTGGTAATCAACCTCTGCTGTTTGAGGCAGAATGGTCTGGGAAGTGAACTTGTTACAATATCTAAAATTTCAAGAAACTACAGTTAATAAATAGTCTTGCAAGAGTCTACTGCTTCTATTTGTGCCAGTTATGCAATGCATGAAGTATCAACACACCCTTTGTTTATACATCCTCATTGAGTCCCCATAAAGATCTCCAGCAATTTCCATATTTTGTGGCATGTTAACCTTGAAGGGGTGTGAATTACACAGTAACAGGGGAATAAATAAAACACACTGTCATCTACTGGTATATCTTCCTTCTGGGCTCACAGATAATGAGCATATGGTAGAGCATTACCAAAGTAGTACTTCTAAATGACAGTGGACCTGTGTCAGAGAACAGATAATACGCAGGCAGAGACTGTTTTCTAGTATCACAGAATCACAGGACTGTCAGAGTTGGAAGGAACCTCCAAAGAGCATCTAGTTCAACTCCCCTGCTAAAGCAGGATTGTCCAGAGCACATTACTCAGGGCTGCACCCAGGCAGGTCTTGAAGGTCTCCAGACAAGGGGGCTCCACACCCTCCCTGGGCAGCCTGTTCCGGGGCTCTGTCACCCTCACCATAAAGAAGTTTTTACTCATATTTAAATGCAACTTCCTATGTTCCAGCTTGTGCCCACTGCCCCTCATCCTGTCACTGGAAACCACTGAAAAGAGTCCAGTTTCATCCTCCTTCAATCCACCCTTCAGATACTTATAAGCATTAATAAGGTCTCTCCTCAACCTTCTCTTCTCCAGGTTAAAGAGTCCCAGCTCTCTCAGTCTTCCCTTATAAGGGAGATGTTCCAATCCCTGAATCATCTTTGTTGCCCTACACTGGACTCTCTCCAGTAGTTCCCTGTCTCTCTTAAACTGGGAGCCCAGAACCAGATGCAGTATTCTGGTTGTGACCTCACCAGTGCAGAGTAGTGGGGGAGAATGACCTCCGTCAGCTTACTGGCCACACTCTTCCCTATGCAAGCCAAGATGCCATTGGCTCTGTATTTCGCCCTTTGTCTTTTGGATAGGTGTGATTAGGTAAAAAAAAATAATAATTAAAAAAATAATTAATCATCTGACTGTCTCTCTGGACTTAGTCAAAGCCTAAGTCTAAAAGTTAAAAAAGCACAAGGACTATGAAAAGTAATTTCCACCTCATGCAACACAACTTGTGGCCATCAGAGGAGCTATTAAATGTGGTAAAGATAGAGCAGCCCCTGGAGTAAATGGATACGGGGGGGAAGGGAGGATGTCACAGGAAAAAGCTGGGGGAATAATATTCTTGCCTGGGGAGACACTGATTTAACAGGGAATATATTTTCTACTTATAGTCAAACAGCCCCATTATTCATAACAGTTTCCATCAAGAATCATGATTGTCTCCAGGGCATCCTGAATTTAAACTGACCCAAATAACTTAGTGTAGTTGAAACCAGTTCAAGATGCATTGTCTGAGATCAACACAGGTAGTACTCACTACTGTCTTAGTTTCCATTTTTTTTCCTTGGCATATAATTAGATTCCTCCAATTAGGCAACAATTACTCAGTCCCTCTTTGCTTTCCGGAGCAGACATGCCTTGAGCATCTCAATTTTACTGTAACTAGCTACTAAGAGTGCAGAAGGATAACCCTGACTGCTTGCTCTTTCACTCCAGGCTGCACAGAAGTTTACCTCAAGACTTCAAGGTCGATAGTATGGCCAACTTCAGTTCCTTGGCCAGTGGTCAGAGTAAGATGAAGGAGTGTAAAGGCAAGTGAACACTCATACCAGCTCAGGATAGCTTTGTTATGATATTGGATATAGGTTTTTTTTACTTTTTCAGTGCCCACTATTGAATGAGAGAGTCCCAAATGATTCTATATTTCAGTACACATTAATGAAGTAGAAAAATATATTTCAGTCTACTTGGCAAAATGAAGCACCACTGCAAAACTTTAACAAGCTATGAGTAACAGAGTTAAACTACGTATGACTATGATGACTTTTAAACTGAAAGTTGACACTGCAGGATATATGATGGTGAATATTCATTGTGATAGCCTCAGTTACGTTATATTTATCTATAGATTAGCAGAGAAATATTGGAAAAGATATTTCACAAGTCCATAACTTCTGCACCTCTGGCTTTGTGTTTCCCATTAGCATGGAGATTTGGAATACAACGGATATAAGTTCAAAAAGATTGTGATTATTTTTTGTATTTTATCTCAAGTCTGATTTCACAAAATAAATAAAAAAAAAAAAAAAAAAGACACTGTGTGTAAAGAACTAAACCAAAATGATTATTTTTACACTGACACTTTTCTCTGAGGCTATAAACTATTTTAGGCACTAAATCTGCCTGACTTTACAATGACTGCCCAAACTCCAGAATATAAATATGTATTAATATATCAAATATTCAACAGCCAACACTGTGGAGCATGGTGTATGGGGAAGCCTTTCCCTGTAGCTAATATATACCCTATTTTTCATGTCTACAGATAAACAAAGCTAATATGTTTGTCCACAGCAAGCAATTAAGAAACCCTAGTTCTGAAGACACACATTCCTGGTTTAAATGGTATGTGAGCTTAATTTATAAAAGCAATAGCCTAAATGCTTAGCAAGCCTTTGATTCATCACTTGACCATCTTTTTAATGGAGCACTAAATGGCACATCAATTGCCACATAACAGTAACTGATTCAAGACATTTTGAACTCAAGAGTTGTTCATCATTTAAATGTCATGTGACATCAATTTTGAAGACTTTCCCACCCAGACAATAACAAAAAATCTAGAAACTGAATTTCAAATTACAAACAAACTGGACAACTATAAAAAATGTTTTCTACATAGATATAGGCTGTTTCTTGCAAAGGTTACTCTACCTCATTTTTCCTGTGATGTAGACAGATGATTTCAGATTAAATCTATATGAATCTGAAATTTAAATCTGTACAAGAAAAACTTTGATTACAACCCTATTACCAAGAAGACAGAACCTCAAAGTCAAGCTTACAATAAATCAGAAAATATTACGTGCTATGAATGAACTTGTGTCCAATGTATTTAGAATTTGCATTTTCATTATTCTGTTAATTTGTACCACTGACTCATCAAACCAATGTTAATCCCAACCAGCTGAATTGCTGCAAACTTTAGGGCAAGGTTCTTTCTCTACATAGTGTACATAAAGAAAAAAAACACCCAAAATTATATCTGCAGAATTATTACTCTTTCCAAACACGACAGAATTTTGAACCTGTTATTTCAACTGTCAGTGATTAAAAAAAAGATTCTTTCTGTATCTGACATTATTGCAATACAATGGAATTGAAAATATACATTATGTATGCACTTACATAAGCACCATATATGCATATATTTCCTATACAGAGACTATACATGGACCTAAATATAAATCATAGGCATGCTCTTACCCAAATAAAGTTGCCACACTGTGTATGATAAGAAATCATATACAGTTGCTTGACATTATCTCAAACTTCTGCCATCGGCAATGAAATTTAGTAGCTTGGTTGTTGTTTTGGAAAGTTTTGCTAAAAGATGGAGCTGAGATGGTGCAGTAGCTTTGAAAAAGGAAGAGCAAAACTAAATTTTTGGGCTTTTAAATAAAAATGTCTCATGTATAGTATATCCATTTTCTGCATGAACTTAGTATACCTATTTTGTACACATTCTATTTTAAACAATAATTAATCAATAACATATCTATAGATTTAGCCTTTTTTCCATTATGATAAGAGAGTGACATAAAAATATGTTTCTTTCTATTACTACATATACTAAGATATACACTAAAATCTTTTGCAAGCTAACTTAGTGATATATATATTTATCTCTATATGCAGACAGAAGGGGACGTACAGGCTGTTTGTTATATACAAATATGTACTAATATACTCTGTGTATAACTTAGTATACCCACACCTACACGTGTGCACTCTTGAAAAACTGTTCTGTTTTAAAAAGATCGACAGCTGAGTGTGAAATTTAAACTTTCTTGCTTGAAAGTTGCCAAGGGGATAGATATTCTTATAGGGCAAGACTGCCTCCAGGTGACTCAGTGATCGTTGATGACATATAAGGCCACATGAATTTAGAGATGCGTATGTTCCTCCTGGCAGTATTGTACTGTTTCTGCATATTGTGGGCATAATTTAGAAGAAATTAGGAGCCTGATAATTAACATATTTGAAAGAAGCTCATGTTCTTTTAAAATACAGATCTGCCTGTACTTTAGAAAGCAAGGACATGCAACAGGTAAGAATTTCTGCCTTACTACTTAGATTTATTACCAAGTACATTCTGCAACTTTCTAGTAAATTGCTTGACAGGGGTAGAATTAATTACTTAATGTATTGTTAATTTTCTTTCTAAAAAAACATAGATGTCAGGATATTTCCAGTTTGTTTCTCTGAGCTTCAATCCCTACTACTGAAAATATTCACAAACTATTTTGACTAGAAAATCAATACCAGTTTCTCCAAAGGGACAGAAGTGAAGCAGGCAAAGCTGATCCTAGGGGAGGTAAAGAAGACACAAGAGCTTGCTGCTTCCCAAAAAGGTGTAATTATGATGGCATGTGTTTCTTCTGCAGATATAATGCTTATGGCTTCAGTTGAGGCTTTGAGGAAACCCTGCTGTGACAGTAAAACTAACAGGCTAAGAAAAACTACATTCATGTTAAATCTGTAGCTCCTAGGATTTGCTTCTTCATCACTCAGGTCTACTACTAAATTTCTATACTGTTCTCAAATGGCATTTTCATTCTATTAGTAATAAAGTCATATCGATTAACAGACTGTAGTTTTATTTGTGATGTTTTCACAGTCATCTTTAGATAATAACTATTTTCAACAAATTAAATCATAATAGAATTTTGTATTTTGCTAGTAAAGAGCTTAATAAATTATTTTCTCTCAGCAAGGTCACACCAGTAAAAATGTTTGAAAATACAATGGTTATTCTTACATTACAAATTACCAGGTTGCTAAATAACATATATGCTAGTTTTCCAGTAGTACCAATGCAATTACAAATGCTACAAATACTGTAGCAGCCTTATCTATTTATACTCTTTTTGATCTTCTCTTTGTTTCTGTTTTCAGTTGTTGCTGTGGGAACAATAACCTGGAGAAGTATTTAAAACTCCTTTCTGACAGCTGTGAGAATGAACACATGCTGGGGTTGACAATCTGGGTATGTGCATGAAAGGACCACGTATCACACAACTCTCAGCTACCCTCCTTGGCCCAGTCCCTGAGGTTCATTCAAGTGAAGGGAATAGATATCTTTCTACTGGTCCTGTATAAGTGCCAGTCTCGGTGAGAATAAACATAAAAAGACCTTAATTGTGCACGAGTCCATATTAAAATCAAAACCTTATCTTTGACAAAACAAACATAGGTTTTGTCTCTAAGCCACTCGGCTAAAATGCTAACATGTTAACACTCCAGCTGCTCTTGTTTTAAAGGGATGATTTTTTCCCTTCATTTCCACTAATGTCCTGTGTGTCCTACTATAAAGAACGATGTATAATTACTTGGAGGAAGGTCAAAGTCACGCTGCCAACATTAACAATATATGTAACTTGCCATGGGACAAAAATCTGACAAGGATCTTACAGACCACTGAAATCCCCACAATAGAATATACATAGAATTATTTTATGTATAAATCTTGTGTTGGCTGTCTGCAGAGATAAATTTTTACTCTGTGACAGTTAAACTACTGAGAGAAATTATATTATCCTGTATCTTAACTCACATTAAAGCCATCAAAACCAAGTTATTATTCTTACCCTATAACTGCATCTACTTAACACCTACATATGACTTTAAGATATTTTTAAGGACAAAGTGACATACTCCTGAATACATATTTGGGAATTTTATATAAACAGTTGTTCCTTCACTGTTATTTTGATTATTTAATTCCCATTAAGAAAAAAATGTCAAAATAGAATTGTCTATGGTTTTGGGTTTTTTTTTCATTGGACTTGTGATAAAAGAAGTGGGAATTTTGAATCCTAATTGGCAAAGTGATTAGGAGAAGAAGAAAAAATCATTAAAATTTCTCTGATCTGAAGAGCAGATATGTTTTCTAAGAAGTCTGCAGACTTCAAAGGGAGACCTGATCCAAATGCGTATCATATTCTAAATTGAGACAACTTCAGACTGGGGATCATATATATGGAAAAAAGTGACAGAAAGACAAATCTTCTACTTTGGTTTTACTTTGTTAAAATTTACTCATTTGAAATGCTCTTGATCTGCTGGATAATCTCCTGCTATTAGTGGTTATCTCCTCACTCTAGCTAGAGGAACCACTAAGGCCTTTCCAGCACTCAGAGAATACTGTCAGTTTGGCACTAGTGACTCTTGGCACTTATTGGCATGGATACGCCTCAGCACCCACAGTGGAGGGACAGCCTCCAGGATGAAGGATTGCAGAGGACAGGGCAAAAGTTGCTGGAGAGGCCAAGATGGTTAGGGAGCCAAGCCATCTATCCATCCATCCTTTGAAGAGGATGCCTAGAGAGGAGGATGAAGGCAGGAGTTAGCTGCTCCTGCAAGAGTGCGGGAGAGCTTGGACATGGGAATGTTAGCCAGGGCAGAGGTCAATTATGGCACATTTTCCCTTCTACGGGTGAGGAGCTCAGCAGGACCCAAGCCTAGGGGGACAGTGGCTGGCACAGGCATGGAGAAAGGACAATACTGGAGGTCCCAATTCCGATGGCTGTCAGACCAGAGCTTCCCACTGGAAAGTGGGGAGATGAGTGCAGTCACTGGGGCACACTGCTCCCACAGCTGCTCTGCCACATCCCTCACACAGGCAGGTCTGGGACCATTCTCTCTGCACCCCTGCCAGCCACCACAGCCAGCCCTGCCAATAACACAAGTGATCTTTAGAAACAAACTAGCTAAGGACTGATTCTTGGTATATATTGTAGTTGATAACTCTTCCTGAAGCTCAGACCCCAATATTTTCACTGCTTCTGCTAGCAATGCTAGCTGAAGCACTGCTAGCACTGTTAATCCTACGTCACTACCATATCTTAAGTTTCCTGAATACTCAGTAATAATCCCATTTCCTCATACTTACACTGTATCAGTTCCAAAACTGCATCAAAAGAAAGATGCTTTGCAAGATTCTTAGAAAAGGGAAACTAAAAGTACGTTCACACATTACTATATTACCAACTCTGCATTCAAAATTTAAGTGATGCAACTCATTTGTGAATTAAGATATTTAGATTAATAGGAGAGTGTCTGCTATGCCATATCAAAAGGGACTGGGGATAGCCTACACCAGTAATTAACATTATGGAGTGTTAATACTGAACTGTTCCCAAAACAGGCATCTCTGGTGCTGAGAAAGACCTCCTTGGACCCCAGTGGTGCTATTATTTGGAAGTACTTAACACTTCAGCTCTCCTCTAATCTGAAATTGCACATGATTCAACATCACTGTCGGAAGTCACCTGGCTACAGAAAACCGTAACACAAATACCTATGCCTGCACCTTTTACAGCTAGTGATGAGAAACAGGTATTTCAAGACATGATTAATCTGGTTTATTTTAGACACCTACTTCAGGATGCAACAAATCTTACCTAGGAAGACAATATATCTCTCTTCCAACCCTAAAGGGAGTCTAATCAGATAAACTCAGATACAAACATCAACATACAGTCAGATTAATTCCACCCACTCAAGTCTTCTGGCTTCTGACTTAGGTCTTTTCATTTAAGTCAATGGCAAAATACTAATTATAAAAGTACAGGTTATGGACTTCAGTGATACATGCACAAAACCAGGAAGACTTGAACTACAGACTTAAGTCTGTCCACTACAACAAAACATTTTGCACAAACCAATATTTTTCTTTTATTTTAGCTGGTTCTTTTTGATTTTTCTGTTTTCATTTTCTTTCCCAACCTGACATTTTAGCTGTAGATGTTTCCAGGTATTGGTGTTAGCTGCTCAGCACTTTTTGAAACCCAAACCACTTAGAAAGGAGTCTAAATATAGATCAAAAATGTTTTGGCCTCAAGAACATATGGTTTGAGTATCTGAAGTGAAGAATTGTCAGGATAGAGCACAAAACACTTTCTAGTCTTGAGTCTTGAGAGATATTGCACAAAATCTTTCATTAGTTAGTCATATAATATACTTTAAAGTCATATATAGCATTATCTTTTAGGGTTATCATAATTTTCTTGCAACAACAATATTCCACTAAATTTCTGTCTAATAATTAAATAATTAGATGATTACTATAAATTCTTGTGTCATTCTCTCAGGAAACCATGACAACATCCATAGTAATCGGCAACATGATTTTTCAGATGCTGTTTGCCCCTGAAAAGGCAGGGGAAAAGAGGGGCAGCACAGTCATAACATTCTATAGAGTACCCTTGGGAAAAGTCAGATCTCCTAAGGCTGCTGCCTTCATGTAAAAGTCTCCATGAAGTGGTCCTAGCTGTCTGCTTGAAATGATAGAAATGCTACTTTGTGGCATAAAGGGAGAATTTGAGGATCATAGACAGCTCCTTTTCTCTAAATCATTTGTACTAGCAGATCACAGTGAAAAAAGAAAAAAAAATAAATTATTAATTCAGTAGTTGATATTTTAGTTGTGAATTGTTTTCAACTTATTTGCAATAGTAAAAGTGAATTTCTCTCCTTTTTTTTTTTTTTAATCCCAATATGTTTAAGAATATGTTTTTTCATGAGCTCTCCATAGCAAGTAATCTTTCAAGAACCCAAAATTCAGTCTCTAGTGTGAAATCTCACAGGTCATAAGGTAGTTTATTTATTATTAACATTAGTTTTGTTAGAATTATTTTTGTACCATACCTTTTAAAAAACCCTTGCTTTTTTGCAAGCTGATGGGGAACACTTACAAAAAGATGTGTAGGGGATAAGAAAAAAAAAAAAAGCACCAGAATATGTTAAATTATTTCCTTTTTCCCCCCTTTCTCTATAACTTTCTCTCATGTACATGAATTATAGGAAGCTCTCTCAGATTCAGGTTTCAAACTTAAAATTTGCTAAGCTTACTTCTAAGAGAAGGAAAGGTTAAGATAGCAGCTACATTTATTTATTTGTTCTCTGTCAGTTTTTACCTTTTTTTTTCCCCCCTTTTCGTGCCCACATACTAAATCTGTGTGAGGGGTTGTGGCATAATAAAAATAATAATGAAGGGGCTGGCCTACATTTTATGTATGCACTCATCAAGCAAGCATCAAATATCTGTTTGCCTGAAAAAAACAAGCCTTCCCAATGCTCTTTTCTAATAAAAAAAAAAAAAAACAAAAAAAAAAAACAAACCCAAATCACAAAACATTGTTTTCAAAGTACTTACCAGTTTGATGTCCCAAAATAGTTAGTTCAACTTCCTAATAATTTTAAGAAATATATTTCAGCTAAATTCCCCCATATTAACTCAGTACTTTTAATATACTAATATGAGTGTCTGATAAATTAATTCACTTTGGGAAGATAGACTTATCCTCATTGTTGTATAAACAGTTGTTTGAGAAAAAGACATCTTTGAAAAAATAATAAAAAGGCAGTTCTTTTTCTGTGAATGCAGGTGCAATGGTTGCCAAAACTGTCTGCAAGGATCCATTCTGCCTTTCAGCCAGACGTTTCCTTGGCAGTAAAGTTGATGTAACAGACAATGAGAACTTTCCTCATTTATTTCCATGCAAAGTCAGCCAGCTTCATTTTAACACTTTTCATTAGCAAGATAGGCTGGCTGATCGCAAACTGAGGCAGATGGCAAATGCAAACAGTTTGTTCTTCTGGCCCTAGTATGTGGGAAATAACCTCCAGTTGCCATTTGAATGGATAACTGAGTCTGCAACTTCCCTAATTACTCCACGTAGGCTTGCAATGATCTGTGTTTACCTACACCATAATGGAAGCAACACGCAATTTAGTGGCTGCCTTTTTTTTGGTTCAAGACCTGCATCATGACCATCGAAAGAGGGCTACTAAAACACAGTGTAAATACCACCTTGTTTCTATAGACACAAAAAACACAATCTAAGATGGGTGTAACAGTCTACATTTCCATTGTTATAATAAAGAATATCACAAAGTCCATCTTCTTGGTGTAGTTTGCACGACAGTGCACTCGGCAATTTTAGGCCAAGCAGGAAGCTGAGAGTATGATATTGCACACTGATAATGCCGGGATATATTAAAAGCAGCCAGCTAAACACACATCTGGAATATGGGGCTGGATTCGTCCACAAGACTACTTTCACTGATGACCAATGTTTAACAGATTTCCCTTTTCAGCAAGATGTAAATGAGTGCTTTACTCAAAGTTGCAAGGGTGGTCCATTAAAGAAAAAAAATATCCCTTAAAACAATATGAATGAGGCCATTACCTTGCCAACAGTTAATATTTTCCATCTTCTGCCTTCCAGGCAGTAAATAGAGTCTAGCAGACAGACCTTCTTCTCCTATTTAAAATGAGGAATAATGGTTTTAAATTGAAAGAGGGGAGATTTAGATTAGATATTAGGAAGAAATTCTTTACTGTGGGGGTCGTGAAGCACTGGAACAGGTTGCCCAGGGAAGTTGTTGATGCCCCATCCCTGGAAGTGTTGAAGGCCAGGTTGGATAGGGCTTGGAGCAACCTGCTCTAGGGAGAGGTGTCCCTGCTCATGGCAGGGGGGTTGGAACTTGATGATCTTTAAGGTCCCTTCCAACTCTAACCATTCTATGATTCTATGATTCTATCCATATAGCCCTATGTCTAATGATTTCAAATCCTCACAAGCCAGCTAGGGCCTTTCATGGTTTATTTCTTAATCATTTTCTATCTGTTTAATTACTGAAAGGGATCCTTCTGTTCTGAAGCACAGTTTTGCATCCTGTGATAATACTTTCAAGGACATATCTTAAGTAGCAGACACTGAATGTTTCAAAGTTACCATTTAATGTAAAATCTTGAGGTTATCCGATGCGGGAAAGGTGGGCATATGCACAAGAAACATGTATAATCCATGGAAGGCTTGGGAAGTTTGAGGACAGATTTTTTAGCATAACATGCACTTCCTTATGGGGAAAGAGTGATTTGCTTTTTCAATAGTGGAAATCTCGAGGTTTAACAACAGAAAGCATTATCTGTGTTACCTGATTCCTGAATTAAATTCAGGGGGAATGGTGAAATGAAAAGGATCAATCGTTACTCCATTTGTCTGCACCTTGCAAAGTTCTTTTAAATATTATCCTGGCACCCTCACCATTTTGCATCGTTCTATATGTAAGCACCATTCTACCTAAACTGAATTTATCAATGGCAGGTTCAAAATTCAGAAAAACGTATTTTGTCAAATCTGCTTAAACGATAAAGCACATAGTTGGATGTTGTGGAGACCAAAGGCTTACATGAGTTCAAATAGAGATTACACCGATTCATGAAAGGAAATCCCTCAAAGGCTATTAAACACAAAAATATGGCCTGTGGCTCAGAAATTCAATAAGCCACAGATTGCTGGAAGCTAAGAGGGAATACGCTGGGGTTATGTTGCCATATGTTTGCCCTTCTCTTATTCACTTCCCCAGGTATCTGTTAATAGCCATAACTGGAGATAGGATATTCTGTAGGATAACCTTTGATCTGAACCCATGTTGGCAATTCTGTGTTTAAAAGTATAATCAGAAGTATAATACAATTTTATATATTTATCCTAGTGCAGAACCGGAAAACAAGCATGTGGCTACTTCAGGGTCATTTTGCTTGGTTACAGAAAAGAATTTGATAGTGATAAGAGCTTACTAAAATATATATCATCATTTACAAGCATTATGCTTTATGAAACTAAAGTGATGCCAATACTGTAATAACGAACTTGCTTTAATCTGAAGTGCTTGGGCTTCATTATACCTAACCCTGGCATATGACACGAGCACGGTTTGAGACACAGAGCTCCCTTAGGAGACTTAGTTTTCACAACTCCACTGGTTCATATTTCCAGCAGCATATATTTCCTGCACTGAGTCAACCACACTGGCGGCCGAAAGAAATTTACTACAAGTTGATCTATGCAGTTCAGAGATCAGGATTTTCATAAATTTTTTTTGGCTGCCAACAGAATGCCCACAGCAGAATCTATGCACTAACTAGAATCCAAGTACATTACACTAGACACTGTATTTGCATCAGATACGAGAAGCTTTTACTTGGCAATCTACAAACAGAATGGTACAGTGACAGGTTTGGGTTTTTTTTTTTTTTGTTCTTTTAATTGCCTGCAATATTTGAATAATCTTCCGAATGCTGGAAAGTTAACAAAAATAAAATAAAATACTGAATTCTTGAAGTTTTAGGTTTGTTTTTCTGAAAACACAGCTTCATATATTTACAAGTTACAAATATTCTGCATGCATGTAAGCACTCTGTGGTAATATTCTCCTTACATTTAAATGTAACTGTACACTAAAAACATCTATTACTTCTGTAATGGAGTTCTATTTGCTTTCATTTATTGTATAGTCTTTGAGGGAGGAACTGGTTTCTGCAGAATTTCAGTATAGTACAGTAGCTACTTTGGTACCTACAGAGGTAAAAAATTATGCATTTTACTTTGATTTCTGTTTCTCTTGCAGATATGAATATGAAGATCAGAGTATCAAACTGCTATTATGGATCTACTGTGTTTATCTAAGGAGAATTTAGCTTTGGTCAAATATTTTCTGCCACTGAAAGACACAGTTCTATGGCCAGATTTTAGCCAGTAATTGGTTCATTAAGCATCCTGTCTAATGTGCTTGAAATCTAAGCTCCCAAGAAATCCTTGTTTTCCCCAAGAGCTACTTCTAAATCTTGCTCTGTTTAAAAAGCTGCACTAGTGTTAAGTAGGTCAATCTTAAATTAATCTAGTTAAAAGTAGTGCACTCTCCATTCAAACTGGTTTAACACTCCCTTAAATAGGCTCAGATGCATTCAGTAATTTTCCCTGCTCTAAACAAGGTTAAAACTAACTCAAGTGCATGTAGCCAAACAAATGTGAAATCAATTTTGATAAACCAATGCAATTTCTGAAAGAGAGGAAAGAGTTTATGCCTTCAGTTAGAGATATTTACCTCCTGACAGACAGTAAAAATGCTTTCATAGACTCTCAGATGAAGAAAGGGAATATATAAATTCAGAAGCCATAAAATACATGATGATATATATTAGTAATAGATTTTGTTTTCTATTAGAACATAGTGTATATATCTTCATCCATAATGGCCCCTTCTCTGAATGTCTTCCTTTCTGCTCTACCTACCATAAATTTAGGATTCCATCTGAGAACTCTTCTATATTTAACAGGAATTACGTTTATAACAAATCATGCAATAAATCCAGGGAAAAGAGATTGGTGGAAAATATATAAGGTAATAGTGAGGAAGAAGAACATACACATCTTGGTCATTATTTCCAATGGATAGGAATAGCCTGTTTTTCATTCAACATGCAGGTAGCAGTGACTATTAACTGCAAAAATTCATCATGGGCCTTTCTTTCTTTCCTTGTCACTATCTGCCAAAATGAAACTTTGGAGAATAGTCACTAGTTAAGGAACCCGGCTTTGATGGGCTAGGGTTGTAAGGGAATATCAGAATGTTACACATATGTGATCCATGAAATAGCCCTTAGGGTTTGCCAACAGACCAAGTCAAGATACACAGATTTCTAAAGATGAGACAGCTTTCTCTGAGGTCACTGCTCAGAAGACTCTTTTCAGACTCCTTATCTGCTCCTCTCTTGGGTCTTACTTCAGAAATGGTGAAGGGTCTGAGATTCTTTAGCCTTTGAAAGTGTTCACTTTTAAATTACTGAGAAAACTACAAAGTACACTGAGAACAGTTCCTGTCCTTTCCAAGGCCTCACAAGAGATTCCTTAATCCCATATCAAACAAACTAAAAGCCAAACAAGCAAAAAACACTTCATCTCTACAATATAGCAGCTAATGATCCTGTAAGTAAGGGACATATATCTACTTTATCACTTCAGGAGCAGCTCCCACCCACTGCACAGACTGCAGTTAGCAGCTCTTAGGTCAAATGTTGCCATCTCTCTTTCTCAAAGTTCTGTTATGTGATCATAGAGAGCCTTCAACCACAGAAATGAGCCAATGAAACAAAATCTAGAGAGTCTTGAATATAATATATGTTTTCACTCCTTTCTAATTTGTATTTTCTGAAGCACACATAGGAAAACTGGCATACTAATTTTTTTTATGGTTTTATTGCTATATGCTGTTAACAAAGCAGAGTTGCAAGGTAGGTCTTTTTCCTAATTATGTCATTATAGAAATACACCTTTTTTTCCAGTAGCAAACATCTATGCTCAGCAGACATCATCAACAGCTTTCAGAAGACTGTTGCTCAAAGTTAGAAAAAATATATGGAGAACAGAAGTAGAAACAAATTGCCAGTCCTGTGATAGGGAAAGCATCTTAACTGCAAGACCTTGTGAATGTCCTGTGCCCATCATGCTGCAGTAACCTGGAGGATAGAGATGAAGGAGATTATAGGCTCTAAGGTTTAACAACTCCATAATGAAGCAAATCTTCCAGAAATCTAGCACGCTACTTGTTTTACTAGAATTTGACAGTACAGCCTCTGATTATATTACAGAGCATCAAGAAATTCCAATGCTGTAGATTGAATAATGGACAGGTGAAGATAATACGTGGGAGAGACTAACAAGAGCCTGTTAAGGCTAACAAGAACACCACTTTTCAATTTTGATACAGGAAGACAGGGCATAGGACAGGATTTTTCTGCTAGCTACTAGAAAATTCACCAGAGAGATAGTCCTTATTTTCCCCTGCTTTCTGGCAGTGACTTTGAATTTCATCACAGTGATTTGGAAAATTGCAATTGAAAAAAATATGTTGAAAAATGTTTTTGTTGACGATTTTGACAAAACAATATGTCCCAACTATTGTCACTCTTACCAAGAAGTCATTGTCCTTTTCCAGATTTAGCTACTTTATTTGTAGTCCATACATTTTTCATTCAAAAAATGAGGTGATATATATCACCTAAATGGATTGAAGTACTGGGAACAATGAAATCTCTCCCTAGCGTCAAGACTGGTATTTTAAGATTTCTTCCTTTCCTTACTCCCTGCCCCAACTTATTTTTCTTTCCAGCACTGAAGTTCAGAAGAAAATAAAGACTTATATTTTTCCTTAAAAAGTGCTGATTTTTTAGATAGCTCTGTACGTAACTTGACTTTCATCTCCCATTTATTCTTTTCTCTTTTTACATCTTTAAGTGTACATATTATGATATGTTTTCCTGTGATACTCCTATACTTTCTGATTTGCTATTCCTGAACAATGTTTCACCTTCCATGTATGTTTCCTCCATCCTCTTCTTCCACCATAGTTGCCAATTTACAAAAAATAATCTGAGTTTTAACTGTGATTGCCAAGCACAAGATACTTCAAAAAACACACAAAGAAATCACCCTGTCCCAAGTAAATTCAAACCTAAGGATCTCATCTCACACTGGAGCCCAGATAGGCAGACCATAAAGGAAATAGGGATGACTATAGGTGAAAAAGCCTACTCCCACAGAACAACTTGAACAGTAGATTTCCTAAAAGAACAAGTGGTACCTAAAAGGTGACTGGAGAAAGGCTACAGTCCAATGTATACAAACACTTTGTCCAAAGTATTGGAAGACTACCATTTCCCTACCTTGAAAAAAACCACTTAAACACCTTTTATTCTCCAGTATATCCCTCCTTCCCTAGTAAAAGAAATTCTGTCCTTGTTTCCATTGACCTCCTGTGATGGCAAGTTTCTTTTCCTTTTGTCTGGCCAATACTTCTGGCATCATCTGCACCACTAGGGAAGGAACTTCAGAGAACAGACCTCTACAGCTCAGCTGTAGTTAAGGTACCAGCTGTGCCCTGCTTACAGGGTATTATGAAAGCAAAGAAATAGGTCATTTTAGAGAGCCTGCAAGTGTTAAATTGTATGACAGGAGGTTTTTCCCTGAGCAATGGGTCCATTAGCCTTTACTCCTACAACAGCCTTATTAATTCTTCAGGATGAGGGAGAAGTCAAAGCACAGATTTCTTCCTTAGAACATGATTGATAAGATAGGTCTGCGATTCACAAAAACATACCACTGAAATAAGAACAACAGAAAGCAGCACTGCAATGTGGACATGATATATTCCTATTGGAACTGTCCTGTCAGTCTAGAACATTATTACAACTAAGCAAAATACAACAAAATCAAGCAAATATGATAAGAAAAATAAAAAATAACACACAAAATCAAAACAAAACTTAACCCTAAACCTAAAGCACGAAAACACTGCAATTAACTATACTCAGAATACTGAATTTGTATGTGATTGCTTATTTGGAATGAAAATTATTTTAAAATGCCTGTTTATGAAAGCATTTCAAGTGGACTGTCTCTTCTGAGGAAGACAGTATGCAAATCGCTTGCACTAGAAGAGTTTAAGGTGGAAATGAAGCTAGTACTTTTCAAGAGGATGTTATATTTGCATTTTTACTACTAAATAACCAAGTTGGTCCATGTCTTTAAATCGCTCTAGAATAACAGAGTAGCAATCAGGGAAAATCAGGCCTTTGGAGAAAGAGTTAATCTAAAAATAATAATAAATCAATGAATCTTTTTCTCCTTGTATTGGATTTCTAATAACACTACATGAAGACAATTATTGGACTGTTGGAGCAATGAACCTAAAAAAAATGGTATTCACATCGGGAAAATGACTCATAGCTAAGATGAAAAATATATTTTTCAACTTTCTGCTTTTCAGTGCTCTGAGACTGAGCTCAAGATGATAGGAAGCCTGAGAGAGTTGTAAGTCTTTTCTTCCTGTCAAATCCAAATGGCATGCTTGCCTCCTTTTTCTACATGGAAATTTTTTCCAGTCACAAAAAAAATCCTTCAGGATTCCTAGACATAGGCAGTAAGACCAGTAGCAGAACTTGGCCTACCTGATAATTGGGAGTCACTAATCACATAAATAAGGACCCTGCATGTACAGATGACCTGCTATTTCTAGAGTTACAGTGACATAAAGCTTTTCTCTGGACAACAGCTTTGACCCGAGATCCATGGTTCATACCATCTCAAGAATGAAACTAGGAGCTGCCAAAATTCTGCAGAAAACTCCCATTGGTATTTTAATTTAATGTATTTTGCACAAATCTTGCAGTCATAAAATGCCCTGGGTTTCTACCTTGCCTATTTCATTCTAATAGAAATAAGTCTCTCTCAAAAACTATATATGAACACACCAAAGTATGTAACTTATTAAATTTTCAGAATAAATTTCCAGTAATACCTATTAAACCTTCATGATGCAGATAGCAAAACACTTTTACTATAGAAGTTCAGTGTTCTAAGATGTATAGAAGCATATTTTTAATGATATTATAATTTTACCTTCACTTGATTTTTGTTCCTTCAAAATAACTTAAATTTCATTAATACAAGAAATAGCTTTAGAAAACTGCTCCACAAAAGTCAACCACAAAATGGCATATGAAGATTTAAGTGGCCTTTTGCACTCTGAGAATCATTTAAGTCAAAGGAAAAGGAGATAGCCAGAAGCCAGCACACTTTCATACAGACTGAAAGTATCCCAACCTCATATCATTCTGTGATCCTGTGATATGTGCAACTGCTCCAAAAGAGCTATCACATTTTAAATTGAAAACAATTTTGAAATTAGTTTATGCAAACATTCAAAAGTACAGGTTTCTAAAAAGAATGAAATGTTTTGTAACACAGACAGAAACTTCTCTCTCAGATTCTAATAGACAAATCAACTGTAGATATTTATAAAATAATGTGAACTTTGGAAAGAAAACTACGTGACTTTAAGGACAGGGAAGCATGGAAATGTCAGCTGAAAAATTGTGCCATTTATTATTTTGTTTAAACTGAACCATTGTCTTACCATCATGATTGGGATTTCCCAAAGTCCATGGCTCATCTGAGTCAAAATGAGTGTCTCCCCCAATCCCTGGCCCAGGGAAATATGCATGAGCCAAAAATCCTCCCTCCCCATCAAAGGGAGAACTGTCTCCATGAAAACCTGATGCAAAAATGATTGTAATATCCACGTCCCTCTTGCCATTTTCTAATTCAATATAAGGAACTTCTTCAAATGTTAGAGGAGTTACATTCTGCCACACATCGAAGGCACGGCGAATGGCTTTACGAGTTTCAGCATCACCTACTTTTGGAGTGACGTTCTTTATGCTGAAAGAAACAGAGAAACAGATTAAATTTGACAGAGTGGTAAGTGACACTACTTACATACATGTTCTTCTAATTATTAAAAGCACTGTGTTTTTAATAAAACATGTTAGTCTGGCATTTTATCCTTTAAGAAGAGTATTTTTAAACAAGCTGATGTGAAATTATTGTGTCAATCTGTGTAGCCCTTTATGTAGAACTTACTGTATGTCAGTTAGGTTACTCTCAGCAGTACAAAAATCCTATTTTTAGAAGATTAAAAACATTTTTAAATGTAAAATTCTTAACAGTGGGATAACCAGATTAATCAACCACTGACTGTTTTCCTCCTGGACCACAATTAGAATCCATTACAGCTAAAAACGGCATGTCATTTCTGATCAGAAGAAAGATGTTTCCAGTTAAATGAAATTTCGACTTCTTAAGTGAGTCCATTAACAAGAGCTGAGCTCCTTACTGTGACCACCAACCAGTATTCACAATCCCTTAAAAACAGTTATTGTTGAATTTGAAACTGGATAAGTAATTCCTTACTAGAAACAAAGCCTTTTTATTTCAACACAGGCTAAGATGTCCTTTTATGATCTGATTAATTCTATAAAACATGCAAAGAACTGTAGAATTCATCAGAGAAATCATTTTACGGAAGATAATCATGTGCTAATTCAGAAATATATATTTAAATAGAAATTTTGGTCCCTATTACTTCAAATGACAATCAAGAGAAAAGCAGAAAACCATCAAAATTACAGTTGAGTTCAAAGTCACAGTTACGAGCAAATTATAGTGGAACCATTTTTAAAAGAAACTTTTTTTTTTTAATTTTTTACAATTAATTCAATAAAATAATGGCAGTAATTAGTTTCAGACCTATCCAATTTCATCCATCATTGTTATTCAATTCATATGGCCAGCAAAATCTCTGTTAGGTTGGTTTCTCTTCTGAAACTGTTGCAATCAGGTGCTTTTGGTTCATTTGACACGTGCTTGAATAAGCATCCAGCACAAACTTCAGAAACTACATAGTTCTAGAATACATGTAAGATTTACGTAAATTTACACAGCATGGCACATTAATGGAGAACAAAAATATTTTTCTGAACAAACCTGGAATGATCGATTTGTTTGATGCATTAAATGTGCTTGGTTTTATGGTATTATAAGTCTATATAAATGGAAATAAATCCTTCAAGTCTAATTTTTATAGATTTGACTTCACATATATAACATTTTGTTCATATGTTCACAGAGAAGACATAAAGTTACCTATTTTGACTTCCACTCAAAAATATTCTTGTCTGGTGTCCAATAATATTAGTATGTACGTTCCAAAAACATATCAAGACAGATTTTAAAATAATATACTGTAGGGAATCCACTGCTTCCCTTGATATTTTGTTCCAAAGATGATTTAAACACTCATTACCTACTTGTGCCTCTTCTCTTATGTGCCTGACTTTTAACATTGTTTCTTGTTCTCCCTTTCTCTTTCACATACATGAGATATAAGAACATTTTTCCCCCTAAAAAAAATACATTGTAAAGACATTTCTGCACTGCAAAGTCGTTACCTGTTTGTTGTCTCCTTGAAGTTACAATTTTGAACTCTTTAAATTTCTTATTATATGACATTTTATCCAGTTTATTAAACTTTTTCTGTGTTTTTTACTGAGCTCACTCCAATTTTGCATTGTTCTCTTAAAACTTTTGATCAGAACTGCAAAGAACTGCTGTACTGATCTCTCTGTCAGAGAAAAAAAAAGTCCTTTTTGCTGTACACATAGGCTTACCCTATATAATGTAAAGGTCATATAATTCAAATTGTTTTGTGTGATGTCATTTTTTCATAGTTATTTACTCATCATTAATTTTATGATCAGTATTCTGTTGATTTGCAGGTGATTAAAAAAGTACTTGATGCACTAGGCCAACTATCGGAAGTTCTGCAGAACCCCCTTTCTCAAATCCCCTCATTTGTGAATTATTTTCTTGAGATGCTTTGGCTAGCAAATTCATGAACTACTCATTCTGTGCCCCTTGAGAATGAACACATTTTTACAAGCAGAGTGTCATGTGACACTAAATCAGAACATCTCACAAAGGCACACTTACACTGCCACTACCAAAAACCTGATGACAGTTAACCTGTTGCCATGCTAAGAGTCCCTCTTATAAAGCTGATGAATTTTCTTTCATCAGGTCTGCAGTGTGCTCTTTTAAGCACGAAATTGCCTCAAGCACAGCTCATTGAAGGATTAGAGTTTCTGTTATTTTCTATGTATAATGAATAGACCAAATGAATCAACAGGCTTTCATAGAAAAAAAGAACATGGGTAGCAAAATGGAAAGACAGTTTATTATTTTTTATATTGTTTTATATTTAGGAATCTTACTAATAGGTCAAAGTCACACTTTATAATTATGTCAACAGAATAAAAGTATGGTCTCACACTGTTATATGAGAAAATAATAAAAAAAATAAGATTGGAATTTTGTATTTGTGGTAAATCGATTAATTACTTGGTCTGAAAGGCTTTGCCTCATGTTTTAAACCTTATCACTTTACATTTTCTTGTTTTTTCAGTGCATAAAATAAAGTTTTAGCCATTGATTGCAAATAAAAAATTGAGTCATTGTGCTAGTTTCACAGACATTAACTCAGGGTGATTGCCTATGATGGGAGACCTTTTCCAGGGGATTCACCTATTGAATAACTTCTGAAATAGCATCCTACGTCTCAAGATTCATTGCCAAGAAGAAAGATTTTTCAAAGCATACATTCCACATTAAAACAAGACAGATTTCTGGCTTTCAGAACAACCTTCTGGAGAGGGTGAGATTATACTGAAAAATGTAGCTTCTAAAAGAAATGAAATAAATCAGTAGATACTCCAATATGAGCATTTCCAGAAAATCACTGTACATTTTAATGTTTAAAGCCATGATCAATCTCAAAGGGAAAATCCCAATATTGTGCATAACACAAACGTTGTTGTTGCTTATCTCTGAACTTTGCTTAAAATAATTCACCACTGCAGGCACATGAAATCCAAGTTATTTTACATTTCTTCATGAAATTGATCATACAACCTCCAAAAGAAAAATACAGTATGAAGAACAATCCACGCAGACAATCTATCAGCTACCAGAGACAGACTTATCTCTTAAAAGTCCTCAGTTTAGACACTGCAATAGCAAATAAAATCTTACACGAACACTTTTCTTATTACATTTGGCTGTACATCTTAAAGCTAGCAATCACCTGAAATAGTGGTGAAACAAAAACAAAAAGGGGAACTGGATATCCTACATTCAACATGTATAGATAATGGAGCTCAAATTAAAATAAGTGGAGGACATAATAAGTAATAAGTGGACAACTCAGAAGGTCTGGTGATCCAAGGTGGCAGCACGGCAAGACAGAGGCCATCACAATAAGAAAACAACATTTCCTAAGTATTTCTTTCCTAACCCCCAGGTCTGGTGATCATTTCACAGAAAAGATGTTCAATCAAGAAAGATCCAATGCTGACCTCGACCAGATCAGCAGTGCAACCTTACAAAGAGGCTGAAGAACAGAATTCCTTCCAAAGGGAAAGTATACTAGTAAACAAATGATGATCTATAAGATGAAACATCTACTTTAATGTAACTTTTTGCAAACTAGTAAACTGAGTGATGCTTTGTATAAATTTTGAAAGCTGCTATCCTTAGACAGCCACAGGAATGTATCAATTGAATACTCTGTGTTGTGGCTATTGTTCCTCTTTGATGAAGACACAGTTTTCAACTGATAGTTGCTTTAGACATTATAGCTTTTAAATCCATGTCTTGCACAAGAAGAATAAGATTTCACCAGTGATATGCACTTTTCACACCGATTTCCTACTTGTTTTGGAGTCTGTTATTCTGAAATTCTGGGTCCTATTGATTTTAAAAAAGCTTTGGGTTTTCTTTCCCCTCCCCCTCCTTCCCCAAAATATCCTCAAAAAGAAATTATCTGTGTTTCCATGACATATTTCTGGCTGCAACAGCTTCAGTAGCCTTGTAAGGCTGTCAGAATATACCTCACTTGGCTGTGTAAAATCGGTCATCTGAAATTTAAATACAGTATATTAAATAGAACACATTTGCCATTCAATTTCACCATTTCCATTTTTCCTTCCTGAATGACCATTAGAACCAACTGTTATAAATTTCATGTAAATTGTTATGATTCTGTAGATAAAATCAACCCTTCTGACCCAAGCTAAACCCAAGAGGCAGTTCAGCAAAGGCTAAGCAAAGCTCAAAATGCAAAAAGCTTATTATTACTGCTCACCTTAGCAGTAACGGCCTCCACAACAGTCATAAAAACTCAGATTTCTTCATGGTCTGTAGACTTCGATACTTCTATTCTCTACTGTATATAATAAATACTGGTTTTAACTTGTTTCTATGCTCATTTGTACATAAATCCAGAGAACAAGATTAACAATCTCTCACTACCCTGTTGTGCTTATTAGACTGGATACTAATGAGTGCTTTTAGAATTATTAGATAATTGTAATGATGATTTTTATTTTTTTTTTTGAAAGTAAATGTATCTATTAAATAAAAATAGTGAAATATTTCTATGGTTCCATTTCTCTCAAACATTCCAAGATTTTCCTGGACCAAAGTCACAAATTGGAAACTCCGTTCTAAAGAAAGAAAGGGCACAGAAGATAAAAGAGCAGCAGGTAAAAAGATGCAGTCAGCAATCTCTTTAAAGTAAACCAGTTGTAGATCTCTAGTTGATATGAAATAGTTAAGATAAAATTAATGGAAACATAATTTAAATTTAAATAACTTCTTGGAACTACCTTCTCATTGCCATTGTTCTTTATTTTTTTTCTTTTTCCCCTTTTTTTTTTCTTTTTGCAAATCCCACTGTTATATCTATTGAATTCTTATTAATAGGTTACCTCTGGTCAAAGGTATATTTCATTTTGAACCATCATTCCTCTAGAGATACTTTCTATAAAGTTGCTTCATTAGTCTCTCACTGATGCAGGTTTCTTAGCTTCAACTTATTTTCAGTCTCACTTGGCTAACTCTTTGTAGCCATAACCTAAGAAAGTTACCCATATAAAATGTGACCTTGGTTCATACAGCTCCTGCTCTAGCTGATTAAATCCAAGTAAGAAGTATTGCTTTTCATTTTCTTTTTCTGTGACCACATTAAAAGTCAAGCTACTGCTGCCATGTTGGAAAGAATTTATAATTCTCTTGCCTCTTTGTTTTCATGGATAATATTCTCCCTGTAATTCATTATAAGGAGACGAAAAGTGACAAAGATGAGATTTCCAAGATACATAACCAATATCAGGCAAAATACTTGATACATGAAAGATGTTCTAAGTAGTCCTATGTCATACTTTACTACTAATTACTTTAAAACGAATGAAATGCAATATAAGCATTTATAATTATAGCACATTGATATTCAAATATCTAATTATTTCAGGATTGTTGAAGTAAGTAAGTATTAATTAAATGAGGACTGATGTTCTACAATTTTCAAATTTTATATGTAAAAGACTGACACTGAAAATGCACATAGTGAAGAGAACTTTTTTGGTTAATTACACTGGTAAAAAGCATAACTAATTGGATGAATTGATTGTTATGTTGGAATCCTCTCTCACAGTTACAGTTATCTAGACTTTTTTTCATTGCATAAATTTTAGAATCACGTCAGTGTAATTTAATTTCCTTTTATTAGGTCTGTTTTGCATATCCTCCCCAGTTACATTCAGAGGTTAGAAAGACTAAGGTAACATTGTTAACATAGTTCTTTAAGAAAACAGCAAGCATTACCATTATTAAGTTCTAATTTGGGAAAACACTAAGCTTAACAGAGGGACAAATATGCTTAAATCAACACTCAGGAACTGAAGTATTAAATTTTATTCAGATTTCTAAACATTGCCCATAATAGCACCAGCAGACATCAAGTAGATAGACGCCCTAAATTTTCCTGTGTATGATCATGTTGACTAGAATGGCATTTTTAATGGTATTTCTGATTTAAGGCTGGTAAAATATGCAATTATAAAGATAAAAGAATGTTTCATAGAGCCTTAATTAGCAAATAATCCTGCATCCACGCTTACTACAAAAAGCTAGTATTTAATGTCAGGTATTGCTGCATCCCAGTCCCATTAATCCTTAAGGATTTAAACTCTATGGTAGTCTAACATTTTGTGAGAACTTATTACTATTTTTCTATGTTTTCAGCTGTAAATTATCAGATTTTCAGCAAAACATGTAAGTAGAGCCCTAAGAACTCATGGGTGGGTCATATTGAAAACGTGTGTTTTCACAGAATCCTGAAAACTTCACCATTCCACTCCGAATGCTTTCCACATCTGGAGATATCACTTCTCAATCACAGAACAATGGAATTGTCAGAGCTGGAAGGAACCTCTAGAGATTATCTCGTCCAACTCCCCTGCTAAAGCAGGATTGCCTAGAGCACATTCAGGACTGAATCCAGGAGGATCCTGAAAATCTCCAGAGAAGGAGACTCCACAACCTACCCGGGCAGCCTGTTCCTGTGCTCTGTTACCCTCATCCTAAAGAAGCTTTTCCTCATATTTGAGTGAATATAAATCTGCATCCATTTTCTATACTACTGCGTGCTGTGACACAGAGAAGCCAAGAATTTCAAAATTTGTTACTGACTTAAAATGGTAGAGTGCAATTGTAGAGCATATAATTAGGTATTTCTGCTGCTTAAGTTCTTGTAGGCCTTATATATATGTAGGGAAAAAATTGCATCAAAGTGCAGCCCAATGCTGTAAATGCTTCTGGCATGTTTCAAAATACATTAGTCAGGTACAACTTAATTAAGCCATACAATATGCTTAGTGCATTGAAGTAAAGCTTTCAGATATTTCAGTCATTCATAAATGCATTCTCATCATCTCTGAAAAAAAATGCATAATAATTATTTCCCCTTATTTCTGCTTTTCATTTCTAATGGATAGACAACATACTCATGTCTTGGTGCTGATACAGTATACCAAATATTTAAAAAATGAAGTCTGAACATCATCACAATGCAATGTTTGTGTTTTCATTTCAGTGTGGAGACACAGCTGACATTTTTTTCATCCATGAACAAACTGAAATCAAGGAAATTCAGAATATATTGACTTTGTGACAAGTATGATTAATAAGGTGCAATACCTTGATATAGGAAATATATTCCAAATATTCCTCTGTAGCAGTACACACAAAATATTATTTTATTGAAAAATCTTGTTGCCACTTTGAATCAATAGTATTTTCTGAGTTTTTCTTAATTCAATATTTTCTTACATGTCAGTACGGCTTTTAAATACCTAAGAAAAACTCTCTTGCCATATTCCACACTGCATGGATGACTTAGACCATGGAAATGACCTAGTCTACTGTTAACAAGCCAGACAGGATTTCTCATTGTGTACTGAAGCTCCCAGCCAACATTAATTCATTTAGCTGGACAGCATAAAGTTAAGACACATCCAAATCTTTCATTTTCCGTCAGTTTTTGGAGAGATGAAATCCAGGATGTATCCAACTTGTTGAGAAAGAAAAGAGACATTAATCTAGGGCTTGAGCTAGTGTTCAGTGAAGTCAAGAAAAAGATTAAATTAATTCTAGTTGATTTAGGATGAAGCCATTGACCATCTACAGTTAAGTTTCCCCCACCAATTAAATTATTACATACTGCTGAACAATCAAATTGGTTTTTTTCCTTCCTCAAGATAGCAAAATAAAGCCAAATAGCTTTTAACAGAATCAAGGAATCCTATTACTTTATTTTAAATAGTTATGAGTTCTAGGTAATGGTCATAATTCAAGGCAAAGCTTGGCTTTTTAGAAAGTATTTTATTTGCAAAAGTGTTCTGCCGACTAAATATTCTGAGCAGTTGACCAATGACTGCCTGTTAGAATTAAAATTATGAATACTATGCCCAGGGTTGTGATGATGAGGACTTTCTATTCAATAATTCTGTCTGAAAAAGACATATAATAATCATGTTCTATTTTTACAAAGCTGATTGCTTTATTGATTCACATTATTGCTCCTTCTTTATAGTACTGGACGATTTCCTTCTTAGAAAAAGAGAAGACAATCTTTTTTTGAGGGACTCATAAGTGTCTTTGTAAACACCACCTTAATTTTTTTTTTATTTAAAAAAATTCCTTAAAGGGTTTCACAGATTTCATCTCTGACCCTATATAACGATCAGAGATTGTTGCGCAACCTGATACAGTCTAAAACACTAAGGAAGAATCAGGGACATATAATTAAGATCTTTGTAGTTCTGATCTGTAAGTGAGTTATAATTTTCATACAAACAAGATATTCTCCTTCACTCTGATCTTCTGGACGGTAAAAAGGTTCAAATAATAATTTTCTGTTTCTCTCTTTGTAAAAGTCATGTTACTATACAATATAAGCACTGATAATGTCAACAAGGTATACTGGTATGAATTATACTAGGTAGAAAAGATATGGTAAGTAAAATTGCTGTGCAACTTCATTAGAAACAGAAATTCTAACACCCTATTCACCAGTTCAAATAAGTGGAAAGGTGCATTCCCTGAGGGAAAGTATAATTAATCCAGCACAATGCTCATTCCGTGCTGATGTTCCCAATACTGGAAATCTGAATTTTTATACCGTCTGCACACACATTGTTTTCAAAGAATAATTATCACTGAAGCTCAAAATAAAATATGTGGCCAAAAATGACACAATTAATGTAAATTATAATAGTAAGTCACTTCTTTGAAGCACTATCTTGAAATTTTGGGAAACTGTTTCTGCTTGAAAAATTACAAATTGAAAATATGGAAATGTGGAGAAAAATATCATGTCATGTGTATCTGTTTTGATCCTTTTATCCATGATTACTGTGACAATCTGAGAGGAAATAAATTCTGAACAACAGTCATTTAAATTTAACAGGTGCCAGGAGAAGTTCTCAGGGGGGAAAATAAGTGACAAAAAATGCTAAAAATATTAGTAGGCACAGTTTAAAATGCATTTATATGTGATCTCAATTCTGTTTTTCCATTAATAATGTCTTGATGTTTTGCCTGAAGCAATAGTTATTTTCTTTAAATAGAAAATCTGAAGATATACTCTAAAACCAAGTAGCCATACAGACGGTAAGTGGTACGTGTAGCTTTTCCTCTCTTTCAAAGGGCTCCCCTCAGCACTGGAATTACACTAATTTGGCAACAATCTACATGTAGAAGAACTTCACATCTCTGGATTTCACAGAGTCCAACAGGTGTTGGAGTACATTAAATATCTTCTTGGAATAAGCAACAAAGAAGCAAAATCAAAAAGCTCGTCTCATACTATTCCATTTTGAAACCTTGGCAAAAAAAAAGAAATCACCAGGTATTTTAGGAAAAAACATTAACTGCTCTTAAACCCCATGTTCTACTCATCTGTTGGTCTCTTTGTAGTATAATGGGTATGTCAACAAAATACTTTTTTAAAATATTCTTATTTAGAAAAGGCTGTGAGTGCAGTCTTATGATAACTGTGATGGATGCCATAATTTTTATTGTTTATTCTGTGTTTCTGTTCTGATGGGAGGGTGAGAGGACTTGGGTTTGGAGGAGTTTTTCTGGGGGGATTGTTTTTGTTTTTCTCTTCCTGAAAAGTGGAAGAAGCAGCCAACACTGAAATGAGTGACAAATCACTCTTTGGAGGAGATACTAAGTGTGCTTAGCAGGCACACTTCAAACTAAAAGGTTCAACTTGCCAGGAAGACACCGAAGGCAGCTGGAAACTTGCAGGTTATAAAGAGACTGAGAAGTGGCACTGAGAAAAATGGAGCAGACAAGTGATGTTAGAGATATGATCAAAAAATTAGGGAATTGAGCAACTTAATATGTCATTCAGTTAACTGGTATTAAGCCTGTAAGCAGGGAATTACTGGGAAGAACAAAGCTGGGGAGGAAAAGCATGCAAAGAATTTTATTTATCTTTTTGTTGTCCTTATTTGCTTTGAGTTATTTTTTTAATTCAGAGAGATTAATATTGTATTTCTTTATTCTAATAAAATCTGTTTTTTCTACTTTAAATGCCTTTTGGTCTGTAATTCACTATAAAAACTACTATAGGCTTATTCTCTTCAAAGCACTGGTTGACTTGTCAAAGTGAGAGAGTGAAGATTTTACAAGAGGGAAGGCAGGAGGTAAAGAATTGCTATAAATTCTTCAAGGTGAGAAAGATTACTAGATAGTTGCCACATAATTTAATACCAGGCACCCTTGTTTGTTATTATGATTAACGCCTTGGGTGACAGTACAGAAGACATACAAGTGGTGAGATTTAGACTGTTGTAAAAAATCCTGTAATGAAATAGAGACTCACAGTCTGTACAAATCAGAGTGATAGAAAATCACATGTATTTGTAGGTGTCTTTGGATGCCTTGTCATATGTTTGCACACATACTACATGGAAATTTTAAAATGTAAATAAATAGAAAGTGTTGTAGGTAAGCATTCTTATTCTAAGCATGTATGTATTATTAACAATAAAGGACTCCAGCCAATGGAACACATTAATCTCAAGGCAGACAGGTCTCTATTGCTTGAAGTTTTATCAGTGTATAATGCCTTAAAATTGAATTCTCCAACTCAGACATCAGTCATAGTATTGACAAAGCTGCTAATAAAACTATCTCTTCATTGTGGTATGAAGAACAGTCAATATGACCATTAGAGCTTATGAACTCATAAATTAATACTTATATGGGTTCATGAATAATGACACCAGTTAATGAATCTGAAAACTATTTTATCCCTTAGAACTTACACTTATTAGATATTACAGGAATCCCAATGAGGATTTGCAAATTTTTGAATAGGCTGTATTGGAATCTTTGGTTTGTTGAAAACCTTTGGCTTTTATATGGTTGACACAGTGGTAGCAAGTGCAATGTTAGCATCTAACTTTCCCCACAAAGATCAGTTTTGACACTAGGCAACATACTGTGTAAACTACATGCCAGACTCCAGAGTTACACAGATGTACACACCCACACATACCCTATGCCCATCATCACGTAGGTAGGAAATGGTTGGGTCAACAACTCACCAAATTATAGTCAAATTTATCTGCACTTAGAACCTACCTGTAGGCACCTACATTTTGCAGAGACTGACTCCTTTCAATAACCTATTTTAAATACTTAAATTAGAGATCTGAGTTTCATTACAGCACTCCTAGTTGCAGAGCAATATTCCCTGAGAAGTTGCCAAGAGAGCTGAAAGGTAAAGTTAAGGACATATTGGGTGTTAAATCAATGCTGAAAGTTTCAGAGCATTTACCAGTTACTAAATGCATGCAATTTTAAACTAATAAAATTATTTGGTTCGTATGTAGCACATACATACTTATCCAAGAGGTATCCAAATCTGCTTTTTTGTATGACATATTAAAAATAAAATTCTATAAAATATTGAAAAATACTTCAGAAATTTGTATTTACTTGAAATTAAAAGTCAGCACTACTAGGAACACTTATATATCCGTATGAGTATCCTTAGTACCTGTAAGTGATATGTTTGTGTTGCCATTTCTGTCCTGTTAACGCGTAGCGTTTTCGACGAATGTTAAATTTGGAGCTACCTCTTGTTTGGTCAGGGACACCACATCGAGGTTTCTTCATCCAGCTGCAAGAAATAGCACCACATAGTTAAAGTAATGTGAAAGAAAAATCAGAACCCCTCTACCAAACTAATAAAAACATCAAACTTTTTCAAAGCTAACGCAATACCAGTTTTGTGTCTACGTGTAACAGTGACTAACAAAAGGAACAGTGAACTTGTTACCAGATGTACAGTTCGTGAAACTTTCTTTGCTGTTATTTTTCATTTATTTTGTTTTGTTACAATCCCTGAACAAAGACTTCACAACTGGACAAGTGCTTCACAGACAATAATTTATTCTGATTCATTCGAGGGAATTGCAACCTGTATTACTAGTTTGCTTGCTGAAGGTGAAATTAAAGCATATACACAAAGATTTAGTCAAGGTGAAATTAAAGCATATACACAAAGATTCAGTCAAATCACTAGTTCCTAAACTATTTTTTATATTCTGTGATCCTTCTCTTTTGTCTCGTTGCCATGATATTTAAACAAGCCTTGAGCTCTTTTAATCAGAGCCCAGCCAACTGACAGTTGTTTTTTTTTTTTTTAATTCAAGACACTGAAACTGCCAACTTGATGATACTATTAATCTATTCTATTTTAGTCTCTTTCCACACAATAAATGGTATCTCTAAATGGTATCTTTGCAACTCTAAACTCCTACTGGAGATATTTAGCTCAAGAATTCTTCTTAAGAACTTTCAGTGCTCTGCACAAAATCAAGCTGAAAAGGTCTAAATAGCAAACAACAAAAATGACCATTGCAGCAGCACCAGGGTTTCCACAGAAGTGCTCCATTTTTACAGAGACCACAATATTTCAGTGTATTTCAATATTTCAAAAACTTCAAATTTGTCAACTTTCCAAATATGTCAAAGTTAGGATGATATTTAGCTCAAAAGCATGAGCTCAATAGCAGTATCATTGAACTGTCCATCACTTGTAGTACAAGGGGTTATTTAGTTTGAGTATAAGAGAACAAAACTCAGCTGAAGTTATTATTTTACATGATCTAAATAGCTGTAGAACAAGTTACTATCAGAAAGCTAGTAGGATTAAAGATACTCACTGCATAAGTAAAAGACAAATCTCCTCTGTTACTTTTCCTGTTCACTTGACTTTATTTCTATCATGCCAAATAATTACTGATGTAAAAGCTATAGTTTTCTGATAGTATTCACCACAAGAGTAGTCAAACTCTGTATTCAAGCTTGCATGAATGAATTTCTGACCATTAAACTGGCATTTAAGCATTGCTTTGTAAACAATGAATGACATTGCTTCTGGATGACAGAAAAGTCATTTGAAATGTCATCTCAGAATATGGATTTCTTTTAAAATGTATGCAGGTAAGAAAAACTCAAAAAACCAACCAGTCAAACTTCCTTCATCTTTTCCAGCAGATACTCTTAGTTCTATATATGCAAAATGAAGAAAGCCATCTGTATTTGTAGTACAAAGGTGTAGTTTGACTCTGTANTTTAGTTCTATGCCAAATGAAGAAAGCCACCTTGGTTTGTCCAAAAGAAAACATGGAATATTTGTAGCACAAAGGTGTAGTTTGACTCTGTATGCGTGTGTGCACACACAAAGCCCTACATAATCTAACAAAATAATGGAGTTTTCAGTTCTGTACTCAAGGAATGAGATGTGCATTGTCAGTTTCACACCTATTAGTACAGGAGAAACCATATTGCATACTGAATTAATTTTTAGACATGGGCTAATCCAGTCAAAATCAGCCATAGTAATTTCTATAAATCTGCATAATGAGGTTTAAAAGTACAATCAAAGGTATAACACTTCATATATGCTGTAGCTATGGATATACAGTTTTTGTTTAAATGCCTGTGTAGGAGTCATGCCTGTAGGAAAAAGCAAAATTTTAGTGATAGTACCAAGATGGCACTGCACCCGACTTGCACTGATAAAGACTACAGAACTGCCTGTAAAACCTTTGATGGGTGAAACATCCATCAAGTAACACTAGTGGGGAAGTCAAAAATTACAAATTTGACTGCCTGAACTGAGGGCACTGAGCTCACAATTACAAATGCGAAACACTGGATGATTTCATCTAATTTCTGGTCAGAATAATTTAAAAGTATGCACGGCACACAAAATAGTTGTTTGTATTTATTGTATGTATTGTTATTTGTACTTGCAAGGAAGAAAATCTTCTTTCCCTAGTGTCTGCAAAGACAGCACTGCAAAACCGATAAAACTTTACCCGACGAGCATTAGCTGAAACACCCTGCAACTTTACTTCAGGCTCCTCTTTTTTTAAAAGAAAAGAAGTGTCAGTTCAACAAAGTGTATATTAGTGATCTCCAGAATGAAATAATATTGAAAAGTTTAATTAGTTCTAATAATAACAGAAAATGAAGGAAAGAAGCAGATCTTTGTTACAGACCAAATGGCAGTTCTAATCCTCTTAGTAAAATGATATCAGATTCACACTTCAGCAAATGAGAAGACAATTGGCTCAGACCTCAGAAAACTTTTAGACATGTTGTCGGCAATACTTCTCAGTGCTTATTAGATCAGAGTGCAATTACCATGCATTTTAATAACAGGTTATGTTTAAATTATGCTGCTAAAACTGCACAAACACATTACAGAAAAAGACATATATGTAACAAAAGATCAGTGTTCTCACCTTAAGGTGATATCACTACAGCAAAAGAAACAAGCAAGGAATAAAGCAAAAGCAAATAGCTGTTATATTTTGTAAGAAACATTGTGCAAAAATGTCAGGATCTTGTACAAAATACATAATACAACACAGTTGTATTGATTCAAGTGCAATGATTTTAAATTAAGTGAGTTAGGTCTCCTCCCTCCAAAAAAAAGTTTTTATTAGTAAGCTTAACTGATGGAGACCTATTTTAATAACAGAGTTTGCCCATTAGCAATGCAGGGCAGATAAGTGTAAATATTCCAAGTTGTGAATTTAAAAATTAATCTTCAAAGCTGTTATTGAAATAATCTCTCACGTCATGTCAAAGGTTCAATACTCTCACAGAAAATAATGTTAGCATAAAATGTTTACACTTAAGATTTAATACAAAAAGTCAAGAACAATTGGTAGCGTGGATTCAAAATTCAACATTGCATTATCTTACTAGAACTACTGACAATCTATTTTTAGCAAAACAAAACATAGCCCAAAATAACATGTTATGAAATTCAAGCAATCACAGTTTGTTCTTGCACGGATTGTGAAGTGGTATGTACCTATCAAGAGCATTACGCTTGAATCCTGATTGGTTTGGATGGGCAGGGGATGTTCCATGTTGCTGCTAATATTCTTTCTGTTCTTACATAAGTACTGGGACTGGAGTTCACACACAACATAAATACCAATGTAAATCAAAAGGAAGCCTTTGCACAAGTGGTTGAGTAGCTTTCAGGAAACGATCTTCATGCAAAATTTAAGGAAAGATGCAATTTGCAGCTGAAGAGATGGACTATCACCCAATCTATCACCTAGGCCTTAGCTGAGCTAAGTTTAGCAGTCAGAATTTTTAACAAATTATTACATGGTTAGTATTGGAGTTCAGTATTTTCTAGCATGGAAATGAGGCAGAACGTTAACAACTTCTGTCACAGAAATTTTCCTCTTTTTTTAATACATCAAAAATGTTTTTAAACAGTAATTATTCTCACAATGACTGGGAGGAAGACTTCTGTCAATACTACTCATTATGCTTATGACATTTGAGGATACTTAGTGTGTAATATGATCTTCCATCTGGAGGGGAGCTGAGAAATAAAACATTAATTTCTACTTTCTTCCAAGGTCTTTCACGTTCTTGATTGCTTTTTGGAGTTTTTATAAAAATAATTGGTTTTCATTTAAAAAAAGGTCTATCCTGGTAATTACTTTCCCTCTCTTACATCTGTTTGTTTCTGAGCTTGTACAAATCTTTTATGCAACAGCCTCTAAAAATTAATATTTTATCAGTACTCAATAAAGAAGCTTAATTGTGACTAATGTACTCTATCTGTAGACTATGTCACGTCAAATTCCTCTCTTAGCTCCATTAGTTTGAATCTTGAGGAGCTATGTATGTCAAGAGAATTAAAACAGTTTAGACTCACAGAAAATCCGAAAAGATTAAAATAAAAATATGCAGCAAAATTGTAACGATCTTCCAGTATAGAGAGAAAGCAGAAACTCAAATTCTCATAACTCAAGCCAGTTGTCTAACCATATTTTGTTCTTTAAGGGCTAAGAAGGGTTAAGAGGTCTGTCTCTTCACTTTCTTAAGCTTTCAGGAAAAAGTTTTGGTCTAAGGCAGAATCGAAACACTAACAAACCCCACCTTTGCGTAAACACCCTCCTCATTTATCCCTAATCAAAACTGCTGCTTAGGCTACATAATGTTTTAGTTGTTGTTGGCGGGGTTTTCTGGGGGGGAGGAGGGGTGGTATTGGCAGAGTTACAGCAAAAAAGGAAAATAAATGGGAGAATTTAACTTGACAGTGCAACTTGACTACAGTGGCTGGAGAAATGGTAGCCATTTATTTAAAAAAACCCTACTGAATGCTACCCTTAAAATTCTTGTGAGGAGAGACAGGCATGTTTACTAACCATATTACAAGACTTTACTGACTCTTCTCTAAGTAGTAGGAAGCAGCCAAGGAGTGATGTAAGATAATGTATTTCTGCCATAGTACTGATGATGATTTGTCTGTAAGGCCTCTCATCGAATATTTGCTGAGGATACCTTATGTATATAATACATAAAATACATATATATTTTTATATATCTTTTGTATAAAAACATAAAACATAAAATAGACCATCGAGCCAATTTCAACAGCTCAAAATTCATTGTTCACTCTTTTTCTGTGACTGACAAGTAATATATAAAAAGCATAGATCACATATACATATGATTACATCTTAGTTATGAAAGCTGAAGTAAACTCGGTTAGACGTTCATCTGAGCATTAAAATAAGCACATTTCCCATTTATTTATAAAGGATAACATTCAAATAAAGTTAATACTTTCATACTGTTCAATAGATATTGTGAGCATCCTATAGGCAACCATTCTACTTTTATCCCACAAAATTTGTAATGTACTCCTTTAAACTTCAAAACATGTTTTGGAAATAAAGATGTATAGCAGTTTTAAGAAAAGATAACAACTAGCCGTCTTCTACTCAGTAAGTTTAGCTTAGGCATGTGAAAGATGAGGATGAAAACAGTGAGTCCGTTTTCAAAAGTCTCCTTTTTAGTGAATAATTGACTGTGTTTGGTAATATGTAAATGAATCGCAGAAAATACTGTGGCATCTCATGCAAATGTCAGACATTATTTTCATTGGTTTTGTCATTGTCATGATACTTGTATTGATAGAACCACAGAATCATAGAAAGGTTTGGATTGGAAAGGACCCTAAAGATCCTCTAGTTCCAAACCCTCTGCCATGGGCAGGGACACCTCCCACTAGATCAGGTTGCCCAAAGCTCCATCCAACCTGGCTTTGAACATCTTCAAGGATGGGGCATCCACAGCTTTCCTGGGCAACTTGCTCACCACCCTCACAGAAAAGACTTTCTTCCTAATATCCAATGCAAATCTACTCTCCTTCAGTTTAAAACCATTACCCCTTGTCCTATCTACACTACACTCCTTGATAAAGAGTCCTTCCCCTATCTCTCCTATAGGCCCCCTTTAGGAACTGGAAGGCTGCTATAAGGTCTCCTTGGAGCCTTCCCTTCTCCCAAGGTTGTTCCATGGGGCTGAACAACTCCAACTCTCTCAGCCTGTCCTCATAACAGGTGCTCCAGCCCTCTGCTCATCCTCGTGGCCCTCCACTGGACTTGCTTCATCAGGTCCATTTCCTTCTTATGTCAGAGGCCCCATAGCTGGATGAAGGTCTCACAAGAGCAGAGGG
>VXBW01000147.1:0-11214 GCA_013400375.1 Thinocorus orbignyianus
TTGTGGATGACACGAAGTTAAGCGGGAGCGTTAACCTGCATGAGAATAGGGATGGTCTAAAGAGAGACTTGGGTAGGTTGGATCAATGGGCCAATGTTAATGGTATGAGCTTCAANTATGAGCTTCAAAAGGGCCAAGTGCCAGGTCCTGCACTTGGGCCACAACAACCCTGTGCATTGCTGCAGGCTTGGGGAATTGTGGCTGGAAAGCTGCCTGGCAGGAAAGGACCTGAGTGTTCTAATTGGCAAGTGGCTGAATATGAGCCAGCAGTGTGCCCAGGTGATCAAGAAAGCCAATGGCATCTTGGCTTGTATTAGAAGCAGAAGTAGGAAGGTGATTGTCCCCCTATACTCAGCACTGGTGAGGCCACACCTTGAGTATTGTGTCCAGTTTTGGGCACCTCATGGCTTAAAATCCCAAGACTTTGATAGAGATAGCAGTCCTGGAGCCAGATATGAATATCCAGGGCATGCCTATTTCTTTCAAAGGCTTCCCCATTACTGGGATGATCGAGGAGAGCCTTACCTGCACTACTGAATTTTTTAGCATTCTTCCAAAGGATCGGAAATCTCTTTTGACAGACCTCAGACTGTTGCAACTTCATTAGTACCCATGTGAAAGAACTGGAATGGATAGTGATCTGAAAGTTGTACTGAAGTTTTCAGTCTTGTGATGATGCATCTAATTCAGGCCTCAGGGAGGCAGTAGCCTTCCCTGAAAGGAAGGTTTGGTCTGCAAACCGGCACTTCTGTTACACGTGAGAGACAAACACCAATGACTATAACTCCCTGTTGTTTCTTCTTGGCTCTTAATGCAGGTTTTGTTGCAAGGGATTGGTCTCTCTGATCTTGTCAAGAACACTTATCATAGAATCATAGAATGGTTAGAGTTGGAATGGACCTTAAAGATCGTCAAGTTCCAACCCCCCTGCCTTGGGCAGGGACACCTCTCCCTAAAGCAGGTTGCTCAAAGCCCCATCCAACCTGGCCTTAAACACTTGCATAGTTTTATCATTTTTCTCATTACATACTTCCCCCACAGCACCCCGGGCCTTGTGCTTATCTGTGAGGGTATCTCGGAGTATAAGGAAAGGTTTCCCTCACAGCTCCATGCAGTAACCTACTCATCCTTATCCATTTTAACGCTGCCTTCATCCTGGCACAAAACAGATCCTGGACCTGCCTCCATAGATGGCCATGCTGTGTTGGCTTACATGCATAAGGGACAGCAGAATGCAGCTCCTTTTATCAATGTCCTTCTCAGACTCTCAAATGTTCCTCAGTCTACCAACCTCCTCTTTCAGCCCAGCCACAAAACACAGCAGTTCATCTGTCTGATCACACCTTCCACAGGCTTGCTTGCAATCACTCTCTGGCTCCAGGAATATCCCTTCACAGATCCCGCAATCAGAAAACTTGGTGGCCAAATGTTTGGACAGGAGCTCTGTCTGTGTGGCTGCATTCCTTTTACCAGTTGCTTGAAACTCTGGAGAAGCAGAGGACGCTGTTTTTTTTTTTAACTGGGTGATGACCATGCTGTAGCAGACCTGCCTGCTGGTATGTAGTTTGACCACTGCCACACTGCCACCGCTTAATGTTTCTTGGCCTTCAAATAGAATCATAGAATTATTTGGGATCAACTAGTTCCAACTCCAATGAACTAGTTCCTACTCCAGTCAGCTAGTTTCAACCCCATGCTACGGGCAGGGACATCTCCCACTAGACCTTGTTGCTCAAAGCCCCACGCAACCTGGTCTTGAACACCTCCAGGGATAAGCCCTCCATAGCTTCCCTAGGTAACCTATTCCTGTGTCTCATCACCCTCATAGTGAAAAAATTTTGTCCTGATATCTAATCTAAATCTACCCTCTTCCAGTTTAAAGCCATTATTTTTCATCCTATCACTACAGTCTCTTGTAAAAAATCCCTTTCCATCTTTCTTGTAAGGCCTCAAATACTGGAAGGCCACTATAATGTCCCCCTGGAGCCTTCTCCAGACTGAATAATCCCAACTATCTCAGTCTGCCTTCATAGGAGAGGTGCTCCAACCCTCTGACCATCTCCATGGCCCTCCTCTGGCTCCAGTCCAACAAGTCCATGTCCTTCCTGTGCTGAAAACTCCAGAAGTGGACACAGTACTCCAAGTGGAGTCTCACCTTGAGAGCAGAGGGAGAATCACCTCCCTCAACCCACTGGCCACTCTTCTTTTAATGCATCCCAGGGTATGGTTGCCTTTCTGGGCTGCAAGCACACATTGTTGGTTTGTGTCCAGCTTTTCCTTCACCAGTAGCCTCAAGTCCTTCTTGGGACGGCTGCTCTGAATTTCTTCATCCTCCAGGCTGTATTTGTGCTTGGAGCTCATGGCTTTCATGAAGACCTGTTTTGTAATTTTTCCCAGGAACTAAAGTGAAACTAATTGGACTATGGTTTTTGTGAATCTTCATTTTGCCCCTTTTTGTAGATAGGTACACTATTTGAGACTTTTAAACTTAGTTGGGACTTCTCTTTTTCTTCACGATCTTTCAAAGGTGATAGAGAGAAACTAAAAATTTAAAATTGAAGTACTTTTTCATTAACCTTCTGTTTTTAAAGTAATTTGTCATATTTTTTTGGGACTATAATCCATAATACGGTGAAGAAATTTAAAAAATAATAAATTGTACTCTAAGATCAAAATAAATGTGAATCTCCATTGTCTGGATACGTATATTAAATCATCTTGCTCTGGAACACGTTTTCAGCTGCTAGATGTCCTGATTTTACTTTCTTCAGTACAAGATTTTAGAAATGCGCACCTTATATGAATACATATTTTATTTAAGTTTGAGAGTTATGAATTAATAATGCTAAGTTTTGTAAGAAATTTTTATAGAAAAAAATATTATTATGACCATTTATTTATACAAATGTTGAATCATACATTTAAGGAGAAATTTGGAGAGTACAATAGTTTAGGCTTGTATCCTTTGTATAAATGTTCAGATGAACCCTCAAAATGACAAGCAAAGATAACACAATGAATGTCATACTGCACTTGGAAGACCATGACAAAAGTAACTGACACAATATTTTGTTCCAGGTGGGAGGAAAAAGCAACTACCTTCCTGGCCCTTTGCAGTCTAGTTAAGAATTTGACTGACAGCATGTTGGCACCAGCTGTAGAAGAACTGATCAGCCTCAACTCCAAGTAAGTGAAGTTTTACACATTTGGAGGTTCATTTCAGACTAAATTTACAAAGTCTGCTGATTTCTAACAACAAACATGAATTAAAAATGCAGTTTCTCAGACACTGTAGAGCACTTTGGTTTCTGATGTTGTGGAATTCAGTTTCTTGTTTAAACACATCTTTAAATCAGTATGTAACTTCATTTCTTCATGATTTTATTTTGCAAACTAAACAACATCACATTCTGATTCTTCTTGCTTTCTAGGCAACTGAAAGCACCTGCTTAATGTAGTGATAAATTATTATAAAACAAAAAAAGCCTACCACAAACATAAATGCATATATTCAATGATCAAGATAATATACATAGTAATCTATTTGCTATAGAAGACAAACTGGCAAAAAAAAAGTGTAACAAACATTTTTTGGTGCTAATTAAATGGATGTTATCTCTCATTAAACAAAACACGGGAGACGGTTGTGAATGCAGTCAGAAGCCTTCAATGTCCAAAGCTATTCTTTGAGGGAATCCTGCAAGTTATTCCTTACTTGAGAGGAGCTGAGGTGGACAGCAGTACTAAAGCCACAAAGTACAGGAACTCTACACACGTTAGAAAACTAAATACACATTAGAAAAATCTGTAGGGAACTTCTTATTGGAAACAAGTGCAAGGAACTGGCTATGTTAAAGCACATTTCTCGTACTTGTATTTTTTCTTTTTATTTATTCATGAACTTTGACATCTCCAACTTAGAATATTTTATTTTTCCCGGTATTCTATCCTGCTAAAAGTAAAAAAAAATAATCCGGTTTTCTGTAGCTAATAGGAGCTTATGCAGAAGATAAAGGTAGGATGTTTTCCAATTTGTCTGCTTTTTAATCACAGTACAACAAGTGTAATTTCTTGGTGAAAGTCTATTTAACTCTTTGAACAACTGCTAAGAAACTTGGAATATATTAGCCTGGGAAAAGGAGAAAAGAAAGAGAGGGAGGAAGAGAAGAAGAAAGAAAGAGAGGTGGTAAGGATAGAACATCAATAAAAGATGTTAAAATATCAGAGAGACAGACAACATATGATATTGTGAGAAAAAAATTTAATGTCTGAAAACATACTAGTGTCATCACAAAATAAACTCTTGACTTACATGATTTCAATACCTGACAGTTTGGAAATTGCTCATAATGTTTATTTTTAGAGTTATTTGCACAGAAAATGCCTAATAGAGGAACCAAATTTGTCTCAACAGCTGTGTTAACCTAGGATCACCAACCACTTTACTGATTATTAAAAGTGCTGGTAAAGCTGAATGGATGTCTTCTTTTTCCACTTCTAGCCAAACTAGCCAAAGCTAGGCTACTCATATAGAGTATTCACTACATAAAATAAAAGAACTAGAACTCTTCACAAGTTTTCATGAAATGTATCAAAGAAACTGTTTAAATATTCTTTAACAGTTTTTTTAAAATTAAGTACAGCGGAAAAAAACCCTTAAAGTAGCATACTCTTGCTTCAAGCTGTGAATAATATTTACACAACCAGTTACTTTTCTTTTGAAACTTTCTACTAGCAATTTTACTCTCCATGAGTTTTTGATGTGTGACTCAAATTTTTCTGTAAGAATGAGAGCTTTCCTTCAGCGATTTGGTGATTAACAGTTACATTTAGGAAAACCACTTTATTAACTATAGGCAGCTTATTTTCTCCAAATCTCTATTACTCTTTGAAAGCAAATAATCCCACAACTTAAAGATGTTTATCAGTTATTACTGGTAAAGTTGAAGACAGCAATGTTTTAAATTAAAAAATTCCCAAAGCCAAGACATTGAGAAGGGGAGTTCTTTGTTGTTACCCAGTTGCTGGTGAGAGAAACCTATTAGTAAGCAAAATCCCACTACTCTTTATGTTTAATGCAGGGCTTTTGAGATATGCAAAGTGTAGCAGACAGGAACAGCTGAAAAATGGATAAAAGTTATCAGGTATCTTGGGGTGAATGAACAGGAAGTAGCAACCTTAAACACAAATGACAATGAGAGCCATCCTATACCAAAAACCTATGTTTATACACAGTATGCGATAGAGCTGCCTTGATTTCTACATGAAGTCTACAATAGCTCCTAAGAGTTAGTAATAATTCCCCAAACTTTTTTTTATATCTTCTCCAGCAACCAGTTATGAATGGGATACATAAAGAGAGAGGGGAAATCTCAGGAAGGAGAATTCAGGCGGGAAAATAATTACCTTGTTGGATCTACTGAGTCTGAAGACAATGATTTTCACTATTTTGACTATTGCTAAAAGTGAACTATTTAAGACAATTAATTTTGTTCTCTTTTCTGGCACAAAGCAGAGGTCTTTGGATTTTTAGAGGGCAACTCTAAATTACTAAACATGGAAAGATTTGCCACTGCTGACAATTTGTGGAAAATTATTTCTTTTAAATTCATGGTCCTGTTGTCTATCTAAAACATAATACTGTTTACCCAGTATTTCAATATCATGAGTTTGGACAAAGAAATCAAGAGTTTTTCTAATAGTGAAGTAGAGAAAAGTTCTACTTCATAGACATTTGAATATTAAGCAGAAATGATGCGGGGATATATTTGAGGTTGCCTATTACTTCAATCAAGTGCAAGATGAAATTAACACCAGTACTTCTGTATTGACAAACTAAATTTTACTGGATGTTTCATTCATTCTGTTTACAACATCATGTTGAAATTCCATGACTCTCAAACTCATTTCAAGATCAAAGAACCTATATAGGATAGCAGCATGCAAGAAATTTAAGCTTCTGCTCAACCATGCTGATCACTCTGCTATCTTTTATGCAATGTGCCAAGCTAAAGAAATATCCCAGTAATCTTTTAGAATGAAAAATATTTTGTCAACAGATTTAATATTTAAAGGAAAGAATCATAGGCAGCAGACATTAAAAATGTTTAGTTGACTGACAACTGTTTGGCACGTTACAAATTAAGAAATGACTGTTCACCCAAGAGGTGGCATATCAGATGACCAATATTTCTGAGGAGGCAAAAGATGGTATTAACATATCAGAGAGAATAGGCATAGTGATTTTAAAAAACAGACCTCAATATTGTGATGCTGAATGTGAATGGTGTAGGCAATGTTTTGAAGCCGTAGTCACTTACAGTAGTTTTGTTTCACTTATTTCAAAGTGAAATAATCTAGAAATATCGAAATAATCATGTAAGGCAGGTAAGTAGCAACACCAGGACTGACACTGTTTAATTTCCTACATTAATGGACTAAATGATGTTACGGATTTTACTCTCGTAATGCTTACATAATGACACAAAATGTTCATGAAGCAGTGAATCTTCTAGAGGGCAGGGTTGTTGCTCAGAGAAATTATCTGACAGAAACCACATGAAGGTGAACACAAAGGTCTGCATTTGGGAGGTAACAGTAGAAGCTCAGGCCAACCAGCTGGGTCTACAGTAATGGCCCTGGGGCCACTAGTCTGGTCCCAACGCAGCAGTACAGCCAGGCATAGCACTCTTACATCCTGGACTGCATTAGCAAGGGAACAGAGAGCAGGTATAGAGAAGTGATCCTGCACTACTGTTCAGTATCTGTGAGACAGTATCTGGCATGCGCAGCTTTGGGTACCCCAGTATGAGATAGACATCAATGTAATGGAGATAGGCCTGACCAATGTGGTCTGTGGGTGGAGGACAGGGCATCCAAGGACAGGTTGTAGGGGCTGGGCTTGTTGAGCCTGGGGAAGGGACAGTTTTGGGGTGCAGGAGAGAATTTGTGGGGTGTACAGCTGCTTGGCCATAGGATGTAAAGCACACAGAAAATTTTGATTAAAAATAATGAAAAAAGATTACTGTGGTGATAGGCAGGCTGCCCAGAGAGACTGTGGAATCTTCACTCTTGAAAATACTCAAAAGCTGTTTGGACATCTTTCAGAGTAGCATGTTTAAACTGGATGTGCTTTGCACAGAGGAGTTGGAGTAGGTGACATCCAGAGGTCTTACCTATAGATTAAATAGTTCTCTAGTTTTGTGATTGAAAATACTAAATAAAACAGCAAAATAACATATATTCAGACGCTTGACATTTACTCAAGAATTGCATGTCTATGAGAATCTGCCAACTAGTCTTCATTCCCTGGGCTGTTCAGAGATTCATCTCAGATTAGAGCTATGGGATTTACCCATTGAAAGAGGAAGAGAATTTATTTAGAGACACATCTTTACTGTAACATATAGACCTCTTTTTATTCTGGATGTCAAGATAACCTTCTTGGGGAAAGTATAAGTAGGTGAAATGATGAGAAATTTACACTAAAATATGGACACGCTGCATAATGTTACAGACTGCAGTGAAGAGCATCACAGATTCACCTTTATGTTACTATATAATTGGTCCATACTTTTCAAATATTTCCCAAATACTTCTCTGGCACGTGGTGAAAACCAGAATAAACAGAGCAAGCTCACTAAATTTTTTAAGACTTAGAAATCTTTTATATCCTCTGCAATACAAAAATTCATATTAACAATGAACATACTAAGACACAGATTTTTGCCAAGTGTTTCCACTGAGTAAAGTGAAACAGTTAAAGCAAAAGATTATTTTAAATTAAAAATAAAATCTGTGTGTATTAGTTAATTTAGCTTCACACTTGCAATCTCATGACAAAAAAAAATAAAAATAAATCCCAGTAAAATGAAAGGTATAAATCAAAAAACTATTACTGCTCATGTTACAACAGTTTAAAATACCCTGACACCAGAATGGTATTAAGCTGGTCTCTTTCTATGGCATCTTTTTCAAGTAAATAAGGGCAAGGTAAAGAAACACTACTGTATTCATTTTACATTTGGGAACCAACCCACAGCAAAGTGAACATTTGACAACAGGAGTCTGGTGTTAAGCCAGAAATGGAAGAGCTTTGCATCTGGATACCATCAGGATCAGATTTTCACAAGCTTTTAGTAGATTGATTGTATGAGATCTTCTATTCTCTCCCCAGAGAACACTTATTTGATTATCAACTGATTATCCCCGATTTCATCACATACTGAAGGTCAATGTGAGTATTTTTTGCAGCTTTCCTAAGGTCCTGTGTGATGGAAAAATTCAACAAAGCTGAATTGGTTATGATTTTTCTTTTTAATTTTATAATTTCTTATAATTGTTCTGTTTATGTGTGAGAAGATATCAGACCTTAGAGAAGCACTGAAATGACTGTTCCCTTTAGTAAAGAAAGGAGAAACTGTATATGCTCTGATGACTTGTCTCTGGATTGATTAAAGTTATAAACAAGGGCAAGAGAACAGCTTATCACTTCTGTCTCTATTTTTTTGCCCTTCGAAAAGGAAGGTAGCGAGTATGGGAAAGTTCCTGTTACCAGTTTTGGAACTGTTATTTACACAATATCCTCTGCATCGTAAGAAGTTATACCTCCTGTTTGGTCATAAATAGCAAGTTGTAAATTTATTTATGGACAAAACAGCAAATTAATTCCCATTAGGCACGATGAGATCCTGTCTGCAGCTCTTAAACTAAGGTCTGTTAATATATTGGAATTGTGGCTCGACAGCATCTTACATAACTTTTAAAGAATCTTCTGAAGAATAGAATGTTCATATAAATAACATATTCTTGAAAGTGTTTGAAACAAGAAGGTAGAATTTTAAGTACTTTTGTTTACTTTTGCATACTTTTGCAGAATTTGCTGATAGTTAATAGTAACTATATTGTAAGTGTGCCAGACATATAAACTACTAAATAAACTAGGCAATCTAAGAGTGAGATGAACAGAAATATAATAATCTTTCCTAGCATACCAGTGTCCCTGCCGAACATGTAGAAACCTTGCAACTTCTTTTTTCATAAGTCCTGTAGAGTGGAACTACTCTCCTCTTTATGCAAAGGCAAAACTGAGGCACAGAAAGAGCAAATAATTTCTCCAATTTTATATAGAGAATATATGGAAAGCCAAGGAGATGCTTTCCCACATCCTCGGTTAGGATCTTGAAGGTAAAGCTGCCCTTTGTGAAGGGCTGTCTGTAATGCAGAAAACACATAGTCCAGGATCACTACTTTCAATTTCACATACAAGCATTTGTGTTTAAAAAGGGCAAAAAACCTTCTAGAAATAATTTGTTGAAGTGGAAATACAGTTTCTTTGTCATATGGTCCCGACTGGCATCATTAGAAGCACAGCAATTTTATATGATACATATCGTAACAGGAATACTGAGGAACTTTCTATGTATTTTAAATCAGTTTAAATCTCTGACTTCTGGGGTTTGGTTGTTTTTTGTTGTTGTTGTTGTTGTTTGTTTTTTGGGGGGGGGTTTGCTTTTGCTATTTTTTTTTTTTAAATTAATTTTGGCAGATTTCTATCTGTTCGTCCTAAGCTGATCTCAGAAGAAATATGTGCAGATATGTTAGTCCCCTTGTGTGAAAAATTTAATCTAGAATGGAACACTGTGTTTTGGAATTCTGTACTCAATTTAATGGGATGGATAGTATAAACATCACTCCTAATTTGGAATAGTATGCTGTATACAGATAAAAGCTATATAATTTGTTATTTAACTTACCTCTGATGTAGAACATGCAAATCATGTCAGATAAAACTGACATAAAGTAATCATATTTTGCTTTTAGGGTTGCACATGTAATTAAACATAGATTTCCCAATAAAAAGGTTGGTCCAGTTTTCATCTTATAAAGCCCTAATTTCAGAAACTTTTTACTTGACAGAGTTAAGCATCCACACTACCAGTTTTCGTGCAAAGTTGTCTGCTTTGAATCAAATATTAAAATTTCAGCTGAAACTGTTCAGTCATTTCCAAGGTGAAGCTTGGACATATAAATGGTCCCAAGGTGAAACATCCAAATGTCCAGGATACTGCATTCATTAAGGAAGCCCAATAAGAAGAGATGTAAGGGAAGCATTTAAAAAAAATATTCTTAGCTTCTCTATTATATGCCTGAAATGCTAGATGTTAGGGTCTGGCAGGTGTTTTAATAAACATAGTTAAATTCTGTCAGAGAGGCAGTCTTGAAAACTACCTTGGGATTACCTCTGCTTCTGTTGTACACTCCTGCAAATAACCTGCTGACTCTTCACACTGCATGCTTACTACTCTTTTGCTCTGCAACTGTCGCAGTTTATGTATTGTAACGTCTACATGCAGCCTTCATTCTCTGATAGTAGGATATTTTTGCAATTTGTGGTCACTTAGGGTTTCATTGGAAAGGCAAGTAAAACTTCATGAATTCATAAGAAAACCAAGCTAATGACGAAAGATATACAGAGGATTCTGTGATCAAAGACTCTGTTCCAAGCTCAGACAGAGGACACCTACTGTTGTGTCAAGTTTGTGCTTATATCATAGAATCACAGAACAGTTCAGGGTGGAAGGAACCTTAAAGATCATCAAGTTCCAATCCCCCTGCCATGGGCAGAGACACCTCCCACTAGATTAGGTTGTCTAAAGCTTGGTTAAGCCTGTCCTTGAACACTTCCAGGAACGGCACATCCGCAGCCTCTCTGTGCAACCTCTTCCGATGCCTCACCACACTTACTGTAAAGAATTTCTTCCTTATATAACTAAACTAAACTAAACTAAACTAAATCTACCTTCTTTTAGTTTAAAACTATTACCCTTCATCCTTCTNTCATCCTTCTGTTACACTCCCTGATAATGAGTTCCTCTCCATCTCTTCTGCAGGCCCCCGTTGAGGTATTGGAAGGCCATTATATGGTCTTCACAGAGCCGTCTCTTCTCCACAACTCTCTCAGCCTTTCCTCGTACTTAAGGTGCTCCAGTTCTCTGATGAGCTACATGGCTCTTTACTGGACTGACTGGAACAGTTCCATGTCCTTCCTGTGCTGAGGACTCCAAAGCTGGAAGCAGTACATAAGGTGGGGTCTCACAAGAGTGGAGTAGAAGGGCAAAATCACCTCCCTTGAACTGCTGGCCTCACTTCTTTTGATGCTGCACAGGATGTTATTGGCTTTCTTTGCCAGCACACATTGCTGGCTCATGTTGA
>VXBW01000147.1:14790-55196 GCA_013400375.1 Thinocorus orbignyianus
AGAATTTACTTCTTTAAAATTTGAATCTGTCTTACTGTTCTCTAATAAATCATTATCATTCAAATAGTGTCAGTCAGGTTGGCAGGCAGCCCTCATGCAAGTAAACTCATCATTGCTTACTACAGCAAAAATCACATTTAAACATTCATTGCTTCAAAGCACATTAGCAGTAAATGTAACACCTGATCCCTCTCTAGTCTCAACACATTTAGTGAGGTTGTGAAAAGCTCAGCAATATTACTAGAAGACAGCTAATGCATCTGTTTTGTTTTGTCCATCTTTGGAGGCCTTTTCTGTATGAAACTTGATCCGGACCCAATGGGTTTCAGGTTTCCTCATGAATTTCAATCCTTCTAAGAAACATTAGCTCAAAGTTGACCTACTCCATCATTACTGAAATGTTTCATGTAAATTGAACTTTCGGTTTGCTATGAACCACAGTACAGTCCTTAGATAGATATACAGGTATTTACTTCAAATTCCAGGTGTAGAGACTCACGTTCTCCAGTAAAGAGGAGACTGAAGGGTAATGATTACATAGTAGTTTCATAGATTGTCCTTCACTAAACAGCTTTTCAAACTGACTACAATTCTCTCTGTTCACTACAACCACTGTCTTGTGCTCCTCAGGGCTTCCACCACCCATACATGTCCTGTAACCACCATGCATGAATGTTCAGCTTAGACTCTGTGTACTAAGTAGGTCTAATCAAACCATAAAAAGACATAGAAGTCTAAGTCCCTCTCCTGTCAGACCACAAAGGTTGTGCACTGCACTGTTAGCTGAAAAGATAGGAGCTGTTCATAGAATATAATTAATAAAATAATTAAGAAGGCTTACAGATTCTTTGGAAAGTCTGCAATTGTTGCTTTAAATGTAAAGTTACTTTTTTGGTAGGAGACAGCTAGAAAATAACATTTTTATTCTAAAACACGGTTGAACTTAGAAGAGAAACAGTCCTAGACAACTGTAACTACTGTGCAGGAATTTCCTCAGTTTGTTTATATTTCCTTTGAAGTATTCAAAGTAGAAGGTGGGAGAACCAGCTGGGACAGAAAACTGGAACTCTTCATCTGGTAATGGACAGCTGGATCATGATGGACAGATTTCCTGCAGTAGTATGACATTTCTGGAGGACTTGTGCATGACAGATGGGATACCACCTGCTGAGAAATCAAAGGGGCTATATTAACATTATTGAAAATACAAAACTACAAAATGTGAGTAAATTGATGGTATCACCATCTTTTGCCTCCATAACGTATCAGGGAATATCAACATTCAGGAAAAGGTGAAAGAGCAGAGGAGAACTGACTCATTTGAAATTTATTCCATAGTCTCCAGTACGTGGAAAGTAAAGAACTTTGGAGGTGTGTGTAGGTTATTAAGCTAGACAAAGGTCTCTAAAGCCCCATTTATCATAGCTGTCATTATTAAATCTAATATAGATATACCTGGCTGTGTTGCGTTCATAGAAGAACAACTTCTTTGCTCCATTTGCAGTGGGTAACTCTATTGCTGCCTTTTTCAGTTCTTGTGCAGGAGAATTGTTATGGCTTTTATTTTCAGTTGTCATGTGAACACATACAGCGTAGACTTACTTCAAGAAACAGACCAAATTAACCTTAACAAAACTTTGGCCATTGAATTTGTGAATGTCAGTAAAGGAATTTGGTGCACTTGAAATTTTTCTCTTTTTTTTTGAGAATTTTTAATTTTTTAAAAAATGTGTTTACATAGAATGCCTCAATCGGAATGATTGCAGAAGGCAAAACATACCCTTTGATCATGTAAAGCATAAGCATAACTAATATAATTTCCACATTTCTGATGTAATTACTGTTCTGTTTTATTAAATGTTTAAAAAAATGAAATGTTCTTTTAAGAACATTTTTTTAAGAACCTTTTAAGGTTGGTGAGGAACTTGCAGCAGCAGGTAATCCATAAAATTGGAAACAGTATAAATACTAACAGAGTAGCCCATATGGAAGAAAAAAAGAGGTTCTACTTGCTTGTAAATGCTTTGAAACTTGTAGTCCTTTGCAATGCATAAGTAATCAGGAAGGTACATCTTTTACTGAAGAGATAAACAGTTTACAATTTAAAATTATTATCTTCTAGAACAGAATTTTCTAAAATAATTATGTTTCCAGAACCATATGGCAAAATATCTATTATTTTCCTTTTTTCTGTATTCAGAAAGCAAAATTTTTTCACTACTGGGAAGTGCTATGCTAAATTTTGCCTGTATTATTCATACTGAAAGCGTCTCTCCTCTGAGAGAATTTTCACTGAAGCCAGTGTGACTTGTTGCAAAACAAAGTATCGTCAACATGGGAAAGGATGTGCAAAATCTCTTCTTTAATGTTTAGAGGAATATTATATTCCTTTAAAGCTCTCTACCATGGGAGATGGGGCAAGTAGCTGACCTGTTAAACAGCAAAAAGAAGTCTTTTGTTTGAAGAGCTAAGTCCTGCTGTTGAAAGACTTTTTGGCTCTTAGTTTTTTCTCCAGACTTAACTGCAAGCAGTCTGTTTTCTTACATTAGTCAAAGTGCTACTAGTTAAAAACATTTCCTTTGCTCTACCTCCTTTTTCCTGGTACCTGTATTAAAAATGGAAATTTATTTCAGAAGGCATTAAGGTTAATTCAAGTAATACTTCTTGTAGTACAAAGATATGAAGTGCTTTTTTCTTTTGTATTATATACCTATTTGTCTTTTGCTTTGAATAATTAAGATGTGAGAAAAATATAGCCACATAAGCAATAGCTCCCAAACTACTGACTAATTCATTGATTACTGCTGCTTTGAAATATGACTACAATTTGTGCTGACACTTGCAAGTAACATGATTTAGGGACAACATTTTCCCAATTAACATTATATTGTATAACTTTATTTAAAGATCATATTACTATGTTTAAAACTACTAAATAGGCAATAGAATTCCTATCACCAATGCCCTGATATTTATGTTATAGAAATTCGCAGTTATTTAAATATTTATAAAATGAGAGTTGAGAGAAGCACTTTTGAAAAGCAGTTAATAATGAACAGACATCAAGGGAGCCATCATTATAATAGCAAAGTGCTTTGCAACTCCAATAACTTCACTGGTGCAGAAGCAGGCCATCAAATTTAATTAAAAGCAGTCAAAAATAAACTGAAAAATTGAACTGCAAAGGCCTATCCTTTGCCAGAGGCTGAAGGCAAAAACAAAGAGAAGGGAGAACCTTGAAAGTAGTAATGAATCGATAAGCCTTCCTGCTTGCAACTTGTAATTTGTTCTGTCAGATTTTAGTATCAGTTAAAGTAGATTAATAGAACAATCACTGATTCTCCATCTCAAATCTTCATGCACAGCCCCTCTATTATGCATTTCCATGATAAATGAAAGTCTGAGAGGGTAAAAATTTAGATTAATTTCCTTACTTACTCAGTTCTTTTAAATAATTCTGACATGTACATTTGCTGGACGTAGGCAAAGTCTTCAAAACAATTTAGAGACAAAAATAAACATGTTTATTGGTTGGGGTTTTTTTGGTTCTTGCAGGGAACTTTAATATCTTTCTACTCAACAAAAATAAATATTAACTGGAACGTGTAGTATTGACATCTCCATCTGCCACTAGAGGTTCCCATGGTGAAGTGAAAGATAAGGAGACTCATTTGTAATGTAAGATGGCTAGCAAATTTATTTCTGCTTTATATGTTCAGATTAATGCGGATATATGCAAACTGTACCGCAAGGACAAAACCAATTTACCCTAGATCATTTTATTTTTTATAATAATGTACTTTAATGAAGCTAAAACTTCCCTGCTGTGACCTTATTATGTTTTCCAACATCAGTAGGAAATAGATTATGTTGAATTGTAATAAAGCTCATGAAACAGCAGGAATTTTGAGACAGAAGATCAATTCTATTTTAGTGGTCAATACTGAAATAGGAAAGGTAAAAGCCAAGTAGATTCTGGAAAATAAAACAGATGAAAAAAAAGGTAAACAATTTTAATGTCGATCAACGTTATGTAGTTGTTACAGCAGTTATTAAAGGCACAGTAGTTTCCAAGATGGAAATTTCCACTCTAGTAGATATTTTACGAGGACTGTTATTATTTTACAAAACAAAATGAAGTAAGTATGAAGTATGGTTTTGAAAGACTGAATAAAATGTATAGCAATATGATTGATTATTAATTTATTATTTGTTAATGGAGCAATCCTTATGAAATTAAAAGAAGTTCTTTCAGTTAAGAAACCTGTAATTATTGCCTGCCATTCTGTTTCCATCAGCTTTCGGAAACTGAATTAATTCAAAATAGAAATCAAACTTCTCCGTCATTCTATTTCTTACACTTTAGCAGCAATTGAAGTTAGTGCTGTTGAGTAAAGGAAAGAGAAAGTATTGAATTCAGGAGAAAGCAATGTTTCAAGAAAGATTTGTTTATAACTTGCTAGGTACTAAGAAAATACATAACAGACACATGGTGATTCCTAAACAAATGTGTGGTACAGATTAATTGGTCTCCAAAACTTGAAGGGATTCTTTGCAATGGGACTGTGACACAGAGATGTAGTCACATTCAGCCTGGAAAACAGAATGGAAGAAGGGTACTACAGAAGTGTCTCACCTCTTTACAGAGTGAAATCCTGAATAGCAACCTGATATCCATTGGCCTGGAGTGATAATGCAAACACCTTTTCAGATAGTGCAAGCTAGGATATGAAAGAATAAAACAGTATTATGTCTACCATTGTACTCTAAACCAAAGTTTTTTTTATTTTTTTTCCAAATCTGTCAGTACTTTCAACAAACAAACAAACAACAACAACAAAAAAAAGAGAACAGTTTCTCCTTACAGAAGACTTTAAATACTTTTGAAATGAAATCTGAATAAAACAGGAAAGTATGATGCATATATTTGAACATCAATTCACTATCAAAGGCCTTAATGATCAATGCCTGGTGCAAGGATTTTGTCTTATTACATGAATTTCACTCTTGAGTGGGTACCTTGGTTTTGTTTAAAAAAAATTGTCAACAACCAGATACCCTTGGGGATAAAGACCAAGTCAATGATAATAGAGCTTTGCTTTCTAATAATTTACCTATGGGAAGTATTTACCATTTAAAAGCCTTTCATTTTTTAATTTGTTTTCCTGTTCCTCCTTCCTTTCCTTCTTTAAATAAAAGCTTCTTTTTATGGATAAATTTCAAATTAAGGTTAACTTTTCCCCCCAAGTCTCTGTAGTGCAAATCTGTGTCCAGAACTGCATAAAATCAATCAAATGTAGATACAACTTGTAGAGGGCATGCTAACTATATCTCCCAGCTTTATTATCCGTGGGGTGCTGCCTTTAGTACAATTAAATTGAATATTACCTAACATTCTTTAATCAAAACAGCTTTTAAATGACTTACCAGTTAGTGTAGTTTCATTCCTTCTTTGATCTCCTGCTTTATCAAGGGAACTTCTTCTATGGTACCTCAAGTTAGCTAAGTTCAGATCAGCTTTCTCAATGTGATTTAATTAAAAGATATGACCATGTCTGGTATTTTTCTTATTAATGGAATTTTATTTGACATTTTCCTATTCAGATGATATTTTTCACATTAATATACTGAAGCGTCACCAAAAAAATAAGGACCAACAAAACCCCAACCAACTATTCCAGCCTTTCCAAATTAATTTTAAAGTGTTCGAGGAAGAAACAGTCCATTAAAAATCACTTATATATTTTAGGACTTTGAAGCTTAATTCAGTAGTGTAGAAATAAGAACATAGACTGATAGGATTTTTTTTCTCTGTAATATTGAAATACTAAGAATATCACATTTTTATGAAAGAAAAAAAAACAAAAACCATGAATGTTAACAAAGCTACAATGATACTCGTACCTGACAGGTCTGAATGATGGCTGAGTTGATTCTAAGGAAGTCTGAGTTTAGAAACAGTAGGTAATCCTTCCTGCTCCCTTGATAAGAAATGCTTGAGGCATCAATTAACATATAAACACAAACCCATATCAAGGATTTTTCCATTCATGTTTCTACTTACTTTTGTATATGTCAGGCTATAACTGTACTTTAGATGCTGTTAAAGCCTGGGTCACTTTAGTATGAACTCTTAAATTTTCAACTGAAAAAATTTCCTGTTTTGAAAGTGCTAAAGACTGTCATTCAGCCTGTACCTTTGGATTTTAGTTTGAAGCCTACATATATCATGTTTAATTTGCATTCGCGTGTTGTTTTATTAGATTTGTCTACCACATTGAAGATACATTGCTGAGGCCTCAGATCATTAACCGAACATTTGTCTTACCCCTCTCTTCACAAATGCTATTATTAAACTTTTTAGAAAGCACCAAGTAATTTTATTTTCTATGTTGAAATAGTCAGTGTGTGCTAGCTCCATAATGCTGACTTGGTGCTTGAGCAAATGTACAGATGCATAGAACAAGATGCATTCTAACTTCTGTCTAAGGTATTTAAAAAATCATTTGTATTTGCTTTCAAATTGACTTTTAGTAAGATGTTAATACACTAGGAAATAAAGAAATTAATATATAGCTTGAAATATGCTTTAAAAAGTTTACACAAAAAAGTCACTTTTTCTTTGTAATCATACTAGAAAAATTAATTCTTATAGTTTTTTAAACGCACTTTTATGCAACTGAAACCTAATTGCTTCATTTTCTACTTAGTCACTGAGTGAGTATGGTATAGTAGTTTCAGAAAAGATGCAAAATAATAACTTGCTTGTTGTTTTGTGGGTTTTTTTTAATTCAAGATCTCAATTATTTCATAAATGCATAATTATGATTCTGCATACTTTTCTTAGAATAGAAATAATCAAATTTCTAATTTACACTATTATTTAAACACTGAAATATCTAAGAAGATAACATCAGCAAATTAAAATTAATTTTCTTGTGATTTTAATTTGCATATTTGGGTTGGAGGATGGAAAAAAGAAGACAATTTTATGTTTATTGTAGTTAAGTGTGTAACTGTCACGAAATTTCAGCTACCACTGCACTTCTATGTGAATATATAATTTTGACCGCGTATGTGTGTTTTGTTGTATTGACTAATTTCAAATTGTGATGTTTCTCCATTTATGGGGTAGTATGCAATGTTGCTTGTTGTGCTTAAGAATTATCTATGGTCTCCTAGGTAAGAACGATTGTTAACTACATATGGGGGCTTCCTACTCTGTGTTCCTAAACACTTTGTTTGTTCCTAGTCCAAAATAAGGCAAGGTGCAAAACTGTTCTGAGTGATGAGGAAAGGTGATTTTAGGACCAGCAGACACCAGAGAGTGTTCTCCAGCTTTGAGGCAGCAAATTCTTTCACAATTCTACTATGGTACCCCAGCAAGCTTATTTTCAGTGAGTGATACAGAGCTCCTTGAAATTGAAAAAACACCTCAGTGCACCCTTTTGTCCTCAGTATTGAAATGTTTTCTTAATAAGTGTGATTTCCTATTAGAATGGTTTAAACATTTTCTATCAATACAGCTATTAAAAGTTCTCAGCCCCTTTGTTTGTAGGATTCAGTAAATAAAAACAGACTTTAAATTACGTAAATAATTTAAGAGCAATTAAATAAACTCTGGATGCATTAGTAGTGAGAGAAAAAGTAAGAATAATGTTAATTCTCAATGGAAGCCCAAAGCTGTAAACAAACTGTTAAGAAAGTAGAATCATTCACTTCCTTTGTCATAGTAAAAGACCACTCCAGTGGCAGCTAAATGAGATAAGGATGTATAAGCCCTCAGTATGCAATGAGAAGGGAACAGTGGAGACTACTTGAAAAAAATTAACATTTTCAAATATTTGACACAGTCACACATTCATTAGCACTTACCTTTGAGAACACGTAGACAATAGATGAAGCTCCAGAACACTGAAAAATTATTAATATCTTTTCAACCTTTTAGAAGGAGCAGCCAGAGAATTACAGACATGTTTTTTCTGAAAAAAAACCAGTTTTCAGAAAAACACTGGGACAGATAATAAAATAAACTGCATTTGCACATCTGGGGGAAAAGAAGTAAAAGAAAACCAGCCTATTTGAATTTATTCTAGACATATAATGTCAAACCAATTTATTTTCCTTTTAGACCAGTCTAACAGAAATTTCGGAGAAAGAAAAATAATGCGTGTCAGTATCGTCACTGTACTAAGGCTTTTGCCATTGTCCTACATGTTATTTTCATAAACTAAATTGGGAAGCACAGTGATGTAAGTGAAAATTTCATAACAAAGTTGAAAAATTGTTTGGGTAACCTTACTGAAAGAACATCTATCAGTGGCTTATTGTCAAAACAGGTATCGAGTGGTATTCACTGTGAAGTTGATGTAGATAAAGCAATCTTCTGCTCTTACCCAACAATTAGGAAGAAAAAAAAAATACATATTTCACCATGCTTGGAGTGTTTTCAGTAATGGTGAATGTAGGATTAAAGCACTGTAGCAAATGTTGGACTTAACTTGTATAATGTCCTTTAGCATAAATACATTTTTAAAAAATTGCTTTTAGGAAATAACAGTTCCAGAAATATATAGTAAGGAGCAGCTGTCTTGGTAGATGAAGCACTGACATAACCTCTGGAAATTAATCTCTAGGGAAAAATGTGAGACCTTTAGAAAGACTAGAAAAACACAAGAAAGAAGTTTAGAACTTCAGAAACGTTAACCAAAGAGAACAACTTGAAATACCTGGAATTATGATATCTAAGAGAAGGGTTGAACAGGAACTGATACCACCCCTCAAAATCCCAGTAGCCTGCTCCAAAAAGAATAAGCTGATTTTTCGTGTCTATGGCAGCTAGAAGTAGTGGTTTTATGTGAGATTTTGATTAGACAATAAATACAGTTATGATGGTAAGTGCATATAGTTCAGGTTTTAGAAACTCCATAATTTAAGCCCCGCAATGAAAAATTTTAAAATACAAAATTATTACTGTCTTAGACGAAGGAGTGTCTTAAAGAGTCCCTTTAAAACTTGTTTTCTGTTATTTGTCCTGTATCTCACACTAAAATATGTAATTATACTTTGTTGATCATAGTCAAGCAGCCTTTGTTCATTCCTTCTCTTTACATGGAGGACTTATAAGTGCTAAAACAATCACATAATACTATATAATATAATGACATATAATATCATCAAACAGTATTGTTTTATAAGTAATTCAAGGTTATTTTAACTCATCAGACAAGGAGGCTTTCATTTTTGCATGGTTCTTTAAGATTGTCAGTTACATAGTGTCATTATATTTGCATGCATAATATATTAAAAGATGGTGCATTTTGAGTGAGTGGGTCATGAAATGTATTTAATTTAATGCTAGGTTACTTTCTGTAGCAGTTGTCATTTATTAATATACCAACTTTAAATAAATGTGCATACATTTTGAGAAGGAAAAAAGTCTTTACAATTTTTTGATTGCTTAACTAGAAAGGGTATTTATCCTTCAAAACCGCAAACTCGTCCTTAAAATCCATTAATCAGCATGTTAGCCATCCATAGCAGAATTTTATGAAAAACATCATGCTAACCACACATTTGACAGACATGCTTCTTCAGGTAGAAATCTGTCTTCCTTGTTTAATTTATAATGAACAAGGTATGTGCATCAGCAACCAAAAACTATTAAGCTCCATGAAAGCAGAATATGAACTTTGCATTTGGGTCTGCTGTTTATTTCTGAATGGAGGCTAAGGAGGAAAACTCTCGTTCCCAGGATGTAGGCAGTAAAAAAGGCTGTCAGAGTAGGCCTTTCTGCTTTTAACAGTTCCATATTGTGTTGACCTTGTAGTTTGCTGGATGGTAACTTAACTGAGACAGTTTTCAACTCCTGTTACGGAGACTGGATTGCCAATTGATATAGGGAATCCTTTTTTTCCACCTTTTTGGAAAAGTTTCTCTCCCTGTTAAATGCAGATAATAATTTTCCTTTGTGTTTCTTTATAGTTACAAAACTTCCATGGTTTCATTTACTAGTCTAACTCTAAACATAGTATTGAAAACTGGGTTAATATTTTGTTAATTTGGTGGGTAGACAGTTAGACAAGCTATACTGTATCTTCTGAAATGTTATGCTTGTTGTTGTGTCTTGGCATCAGCTGAACAACCAGTTTTCAGTAATTTCTAGAAAAATTTAACTTACTATTAGCCCGTTTTCTTAGAGTATGATGTGTACACATTAACACCCAATAAAATTCAGTGTCTTCTATTTCTTCTATGCAAGCTGCTTCTAGAACAGATCCTATTTACTGACTAAATTGGAAGATAGCTGGATTTTGAAAACTGACTTGTCTGTAAACCATCTTTCAACAGGCAACTTGGTATGTAGGTGATTTCAAAAAAAAAAAAAAAAAAAAGTCATTNAGAGAGAGAGAGAATTAGATAATATTTGCAAAGAGTCAATGTGAGTACAGGGAGGAAAAAAAAATCAGTGAAGCATCTGCAATATTTTGTACTTACTGATTTGAAACCCCCATATGATTTGTATATATTCTAAGACAAAAACATAGGAATCAGTTCCAGGAAACAAAATTCTTGAGATGTTCAGGAAAAAAAAAATAAATAAAGGACAATGTATATTTCAATAGGCTTTAAGTTTAATTATTTTTGCAAACATGGAATGTTTTAAACTGTAACTTTAAACTTTTTTAATGTAACTTAAAAAAAATACAGAAAATAAATCTAAACTGAATTCTGTGGGAATAAAATTGTGTAAAAATTCAGAATATTGAGTTTTACAATACTTTTCTTGTGCACATCCACAGCAGTTTTCACTTGTGGGAAAAAGATTATTTAACCAATATATACTAGAGTTGAATAGATTCTATTTTTCACAAATCTGTCCTGTCCATCCCTTCCTGGAATAATAATTACAAACAGGTTGATATATTGGATACAAGATATTAGATTTCAAAGTTATCGATCCTATATTCTAGTTGGAAAATTTACAGTCAAATACTTCACTGAATCTGTACTTAGCTAAATAATGTGGCCTGAATTTTTGAAGTTTGGAACACTGAAGATCTTAAAATGAAGTCAGTATTTTTACCTTTGAGGAAAAAAAAGCCATCATGGCCAAAAAATGGTCATTACATAGCTGTTTCTCTGTGCTGTTCATTTCTCTTTTTCTCCTACTGTAACAGGCAGAACAGCAAAATTTCTCATTTTCTAAGAGGAAAAGCCCTCTACAATTGCAGAGAAAAATTTACTATCTTCTGAAAACAAAAAATATAGATAATTAAACAGAATTCAGTGTTAATTATTCTAGTATATTTGGACATTAAATATCTTCAAAGGTTCCAAATGTTTAAAGAAAGAAAAAACAAAGTTAAGAGATCTGAACATGGTATTGTGTTGATAATATTGAATTATGATTCAATTGGATAAAGCCAGAATACACATGCAAGATCTAGGTTCATTTGACCTTTCCTTATATTTGTATGATTTTTCCATGCACACTACTGGGAAATGTCCCTGTGAAATTTTTGCTTTTATCATTTCAGCATTTCAGACCACTTTGCAGACTTAGTATTTCTTTTCTCTGTTGCAACAGTTAGATCTTGTAATAAGGTGCAAATATATTGTACTGTCAGAAAATTTTTCCTTAATACAGTTTAGGCAAAATCAAATAGAAGCAGCTGTACTGGAATGAAACACATAATGCTATAGATTGAGTAGAAGAATAAACTGATTGATGTAGTTACATGCAAAATTTACACACACTATTCTCTTTTTCATAAAAGTAGCTCAGAAAATTTTATTTTGAAAAGTTAGGTCTAGTAGGAAACTTGTTAAAGATATTAATGAATTATGGTTTGCAATGAAATAATCCTATGACTGGCCTTATGACTGTAATTCTGTGCATCTCAGTCAGTCAGTAGACACTAAAACTGTTTCCATTGATTTAATTAGTCAACATTTATGGTCAGATTTCCTTTTAATTTTAAAATTACATAAATTTAGTGTCCAATCTAAGTCTAATGGGAGTTAAGTAACAAGACATTTTAAAAGGTGTAATAAAGTCTGCACTGTTAGGCACCCAAGCACATTTTACAATCTGTCCACTGTATCTATGTTACTTTTAAAAATGGAACTTGATTGCATACACTTAGTAGTCACTGGTTTTGTTTGTGCGTACACTAGACTCTAGTTGACACATAGATGCTCAAACCCATCCTTAGTCACTTGGGTGTTCTGTTAGAAAAAATTTATATTGCATCTAATTAGAACTACTACTGGTGATTTTTTTGTCATATCCTGTTGCTGGACTTATTTTATTATTCCAAACATACACAGCTGTATGATGTGTCTCTATGCTTGTTTCTTTAAATTCTCTGTAAAAATGTGGGGTTTAAACCATAGATTTTTTTATTCATTCCTTAATAGTTTTGTCATAATTTTAAAAATACATATCCAGTAAGACTGACTGTAATTAAAGACTTTTAAAGGATTATGTGTGAGCTTCGCATATGGCACTGCATGGGCCAACTTAAATTGTATATAAAATGGATTTCCTGGAAAAACTAAAATGTCTGCTTAGAACTGCATTGATACGTGGTCCAAATTACGTGATAATATCCTAATTTGTGATAATATCCTAATGATAAATTTAAGAACAATGTAATAAACTTCATTTGTCATGTAACTTTGCCATAAACTACAATTTTGGAATTACATCAACTTTCCAAACTTTAGAGTATCTTTGAGTACTATTTCCCCTTGTCTTTGGATTAAAGAATGAAAATTATGGTTAATTTAGCAGAAGAGAGGAGTTATACTGTTGAATATTCAATGTCTTGTTAATTTAAGCTATCTTCATTCTTCTTGAAGACATTTCTGTGCACTGTATAAGTACTCAAACAGCTATAGCAGAAATAACAGGATACAGGTAATTATCAATCCTGAACTTCAAAATTATCTTAGATGACAAAATAAAAAGTTATCTTTGCAAAACTCCAAGATATTAGAAAAAATACGAACATAAAACTCAACACTGAGAATGTTGATATTATTTATAGTCTGGTAATTTTGTGAATAAATAAATAATAATTTTTAAAAAGGCCTAAAATTAATGCATTGTGTGTTCAGCTTTCTGAAAAGAGATTTTAATCCTCCCGAATTTTCATACATAGTTTAGAGTTAATTTGCCAGATCAGATTACAGAGTTTAGCACTTCATCGAATTATCTATTAGGTTTATGATTGTTAAGAAGACAACTACCAGTAGCCACGCACTGGAGAGAATACAGAGACAACTTTGTTAGTTCCAGTGGCTCCAATCACAGGCAAATAGGTAGATGTAAATAAAATACTGTCCTTTATTTGGAAGCAAGTAATTAAAATATTGTTTTGCAATTTAAATAGCTGATAGTATATCTGGTCACTATCATATTGCATGTAATTCTGTCCTTTCTCTACCCTACCTATCAAAAATCTAGAAAAAGAAGAGAGTGATCAAAAACATTTCTACAGGAACTAGAGAGAACAAATAACTTAAACCGTTCAAGACAAAAGCAAGATAACTGAGGGAACTATGATAGAAATGTACATAAATGCATGTGGCACAGAAAAGGTAAATATGGCACTATTAATCTCTACTTTTATTTGTATGAGATAGATTATTTTAAATATTTTTTTTTTTAAATACTATTGTATTAAATTGTGGAACTCATTCACCCATAATGTTATGGAAGATGAAATTGTAAGTACATTCAAGCAACTTTAAGCAGTTAAAAAAAGCTGGACTGAAGTCAGCTTTATAATTTTTAAATTATAAAGGAAAAGGAAAATAAACTCTTCAAACTGTCAGACAGGGTTCACAATTTAGCACAACCAAAATGTCACTCTTAATAGATACCTTAGATGAGTTCAGCCTCTCCTGGAAGACCAGAAATTTCAAAGTTTCAGACACAAGGGGTTTTGGTTTTGTTTGTTTGTTTTGTTTTTTTTAAACAAACAAGCAAGCAAAAACNTAGAGATGGGAACTGAATTGTTTAGAAGTGAATTTTGGTTTTTGATACAATGCTTTTCTGTGTAAATTCAGAACTCTGATTAGTTAACCCTGTATTAGTTACAGATTTTCAGAGTATCTCTTAAAAAAAAGTAAATACTCTAGCCATTACTCTTACAGTGCATTGTACAAAGAAAAAGCCTGTGCACAGTGGCAGTAGGTGTCAGAGCTAGCTCTTCTTCCTAAACCCGTTTTCTCTACTGCTGTACAGCCAATAGTTATTATTTATATAATATCTCACAAAGTTAATCAAATTTCAGAAGAAGCCAAACAAAATCAAAAAAGGGGAGGACAAAGCAATCACAGACGGGGGCTCATCCATACTCAGCCATAAACTGATTCACAAAAAAGATTCTGGAGTGAGACTCCAAGATATCACAGAAGCATCATATGGAATTCGACCAGGAAGCTCTCATAGACAGAGAGGGAGGCTCCTTTTTTTCATTAAAATTATTTTTATAAAATAGAGATATGAGGGTGTAGAACATCCTACTTCAAGCAAGAAATAGACACTGTTAATTTCTATTTTCACCTGAAACATTGAATAAGTTATGACACTTACTGTTTTTTCAGAGCAATTTGATTTCTCCAAGTAGTTTTTCACCTTCTCAGACATCAAGTTGCCACTACAGTCCCTTGTTTCTGTTCTTATTGGTGACATCTCGGGATGTCTTTGGTTTCTAGGTACCCTGGCTGCATTTCAATGAGTCCAGCTGCACTTTTCAAGGGTCTTCCTGGTTCATAGGCCTAGTCCCCAGTCTTTCAGTTTCAGGCTGGCAGGCCTTTCTCTGTCATTATTTTTTCTGCAGACTATTTCTTCTGTTCAGTAATTTCCCCCTTCTAACCAGGCTATCTTTATGGTTACTCACATCAGTACATAAGGGTATTTTCATCTGCAAGCTTGAGTTAGGAGGAAGAAGATAAACTAGATTCTATTCAGCCTACTCTGGAAGAAAATCTCAGGTAGCTCAGCTAGTTTAGTGACAAAGGAGGTTGGAACAATCTTCCCTCTGACTCTAATCAAGAGAGAAGTTGTCCTAGGAGATCAGATAGCCTTGGTTGTCTTGGGCTGGGTAATGAGCAACCCAATGTGATAAGCAAGTAATATTGGCTCTAAAACTGTAGTACAGCAAAGTGAAAACATGTTCAGTCTTCTTCCAGTTTGGCTAGAAGAACATAAGTTATTCAGGAAATTGTGAGTACCTCAGGTAGAGTGGAGGAACACATCTAAGAAGGGTAAAAGTGGTAGAATGGAAACCCAGAGCTATAAATACATGAAAGTGTAATGTGGGATCTGCTTCAGTGTCTACCAGGAGCTCACTGCAGTAGCACAGTACTAGTCTTCACAACCTGTCTGAATTTGCAATTGATGTCCCTCTTTCCCACTTTCTTTTCATAGATGTCTGCCATGTCCAGTTACACACAAAGTGTAGATTTAGCAGAGAAAAAGCTCCTCTGGCCAAGATTGGATTTGGGATATTGCATCAGACTTTCCCATTTTCTTGCCTGTCGCATTCCCAGAAAGAATTAATGCTTCTCACAAATTGCCATCAGTCTCCTTCATGACTCCTCATGGCCTCTGCACTTGTCACCTTTCGAACAACCCTTTCAATTGTCTCACATTCTCCATGTTTTGTGCTGTAGGCTCCCTTTTCCACCCTTTGAGTGGAAAGATTTCTAACACTTGGAGGAAAGAAATTTCCACAATGCTTTGTGAGAGATCAAGAAAGTATTCTGGAGTTGTTTCAGCTGAGCTAGATCTATGTTAGTAGTCACTTCTGGGGCTAACCTAAGAAAGAACAAATAGTAAAAACGACAATAAATAATTTAATTTTTTCCTTAGAAAGTATCTCATTAGTTTTAAAAGTATTTTCACAGAGATCACCTGTCCCTCCATGATCAAAAATCACGTTGAAGTTAAAGTATGGGAAGTCTAGTTAAGTTTTGGAGAAGTTAACAGACTTACACTTTTCTTAGCTGTTTTCCAACCACGGATATGACACGTTCCTGTAACACTGAAAATGTAAATGAACGGATGTAATGGAATGTATTAAGATGCATAAACCTCTGAAAGAAAAATAGATTCTATAGCATCTTTTCCTTAGAATTTGCTGCGTTTTGTCTATCCAAAATTGAGGATAGACTGTGGAGAAAAAATAGCACTTGGTGGCCTTTAAGAAAATGGTATGATGCTCAAAACTGCAGACACTGACGCTAAACTGGTCTCTAAATGTTTTTTTTTTTTTTGTGCTATACACGGGGGGAAAAAGGGAACATCTGGTCTTTAAGTTATGAAATATTCCATCTAAGGAAGGCTAACTTCTAGAAGAGGAAAGCCAAAATATTTTTGTGATGTAAAAGGGCAAGACATGGGTTCCTTCTTTGGAACCTGGACATACATTAGTGAGCTGCATTTACAGAGATGCTTCTTCCAGTTAGAACAACCTGCTACTGCCCTTCAATGAAAAAATTGAAAAAAAAAAATAATTAAATAATTGACATTCAAAGAGTTTGGCCAAAATTAAATGCTCTGAAGAACTTTGGAAGATCTTGATAGATATAAAAGTAGTGGAAAATTTCAGATTTTTTTTGTTGTTATTTTTAGTTTTTCCACCATACTGGTAAAGGAGCTAGAATTAATTAATTGCATTATCTTCATATGCCTGCAGTACTCCCTTTGTACCCTATAATATTAAAAAAGATTGTCTTGGTCTTACCATAATTTCTTTTTATTTTTGATGTTCAGAAAATTTCTATCATTAAGTCTTCTTGAGGAATATTTGTATATAGTTAGATAGTAGTATTTCACATTACTTAATTCCAGAGACACCATCAAAGTCTGTGTGCTCACAGCTAATAGTGACCTACAGGGTAATGAAATCATTAGGTTTTTCCCTGCATAAGGGAAAAAGTAGAGAGATGAGTAATATTCGAAGATCAGGTTCACACCATTTGTCCCTTGAAAAAAACTTATAGCTGTGAACTTCGAAGTACCCAGCCGATTTAAAAAGAAAAAAATATCTATACTTTAAACTTCATTTTTTGAAAGCATCAAATTGAAGATATGTATACATATCTTCTCTGTGCTAACTGACTTCAAGCCTAATATGTAGTTTTAAAATTCTGTATCGTGCAGAAAAACTGTCCAGTTTCTCTGGTCCTAAAGATAGTGAAATTAGAACAAATATTCCAGACAGTGATCATACAATTACCTTTTTTTTTCTTTCTTTTTTATCTACTTTATATTACTGTATGCTTTTATATTGGTTTTGTTTATTTTCTTGTAAAAATGTGGATGACCTTCCTTTTCATGGTCAGCACCTGTGATAAACTTTGTGCCACTTTGCAATCATTAGTTTAAAAAAAAAAAAGAAAAAGAAAAAGCACAACCAAACTAGCAACTTCTAAATACTGAAATATTACCTTAATTGAAAGGTATGTAATCTCTGGAATAATTTCAAGTTAAGATATAGTTTGATATAATGCACTCTTGTTCTGTTTCAGTCTTTTTTTCTGCTCTCAACACAGAAAAAGAAGTGGAAAATAAAGTAGTTCTTCCTTTTGTCAATAACATCATCTGGGTACTTTTACGTCATTCTTCCACGTTCTTTAAAAGGAAAAATAACAGCAGTAGATTATTATTTTTTAAGTACTCATATGCTGCTGGAAATGTGTCTGCCTTTGTATGCAAAAGACTGAACCACAAGGCTCTTATCGATCTTGTTTGTAGCAGACAAAGTGTGACAAACAGACATGTTAGGTTGCCATTAGTCATTTTAGGAGCAAAGTACTACTTATACTCACCTGCCACAGAGCCAGATGACGAATAAGCATTCCATTACAGAGAAAACTACCACATCCATCAGCCAGTTTTGAGTACTATAATATTTCTTTTATTTTTTTCCATATTGGCAAAGAGGCAACTGCACACAATCCACCCTTATTTAAAGGTGCAACCTGCAGCAGCAGGAAAGGGAATTTAAAGTTGAAATAACATCTTAGTTTTCTTTTACTAATACTAGTGGTGCAAGGAGAGTGGAGGATAAGAATCCCTGAGTAATTCAATAAAAAACTGCAGAATATGTGAAATACACTAGACTTACAGAGTGGAAAATTTCCATCCTTTTCACTCCTTCCCCTCTGCCCCATTAATTACTTGTGTTCTTGATTCTCAAGGTCTCAAAATCAGATGTCATACATAAACATCATCAAAGCATAGTGAGAGAAATTTGAGGTACTTCCATCTCCAACAGGTCCTCATTTCAGGGACAGTCCTACAGTACAAAATTTATTTTCACTGAAGTCAATTCAATACCATTGATTTGCTCCTTTGGTTTTCACATACTTAATTAAAATTGTGTCTGCCTGTGGCATAATGTTATTATGAAATACTGGTTTCAGTTCAACCTTAGGAAACTTACACCCCACTTCAAGGAAAGCTAATTTATTTTGTCCTGGTCATTACATTTATACTTCATAGGTGTCACAGGCCTCTGCAACAACTAGTACACAAAACTGCTACATAGCATTGGGAGAAAAAGAAAACATTAACTATATAAAAAAAATAACTATTTCAAATTTTATTCTCCTAGATTTAATCAAATATCACAAAGAGTCAAAAGGTTCTTTTCACTAAAAAGTAGAAAAATATTAATGATTTTATATAGTTGGGTTTTTTTCCTGAGGATCCAATATTATGTGCAAAGGCATTTTCCATATATATTGTCATTTTGAAAGAATGTCAGTATTATGACACTTAATAACACTTAGTCATAATTATTCTTATATCTTGAAAATTTAGAAATTTATGGCAATATATTTTGCATTAAGTCATTCTGTAAAATTATTTGTACTGCTACTGAAAGTATTTTAAAAAGCAGCAAAAATATTATCTCTGAGTAGATGATGGAATCATCTTCCAAATACAGTTGGCTTTTGCTTCTACTAGGAAGTAGACGTAAAAACTGAGTATAGTAAGACAGTCACCTTGTTTTCATTCAGATTTTCAGTCTTCCTCCTCCTCTATTTGAGATATTACTATGATATTAAGACATTTTTTTTCCACAATGTTATGGATTGCAAATGAGTAAAAAATGCAATGTGAGGTGCAGAATTATAGCAGGTTCAATTTTACTTTATTTTATGCAACATTCTAATTTCAAACTGCATCCTTAAAAATTCTGAGTGTTGAATGCTAACTGAATGCTAAAGGGATTCTAAGATCTGTCTGAGGCAGAAAACACACTTTATGATGAGGTTTCAAAAGGGCATTTTTTATGGCAGGCAGTTCCAAATAATAGAAATTCACGGCAGACTTTCACAGCAATGCCAGTGAAATTATACTAAACCAGACTGATCAAATTGAAGGATTAGAAAAAAAGCCAGTCTGTAAGGGGTTGAAAGAAATGAATTTGTGGATTCTACTTGATCCTTAAAAGTTAAGGGACAAAACTGAATGTGCTTATGTTATTGGATTGTTTCAGAAGACAGACTCTAGAGTTCAAGGAAGGAAAACTTGGCAAGCCAAATATACTTTTTTCTCACTAGATCAAATGATCGTCGTGTCAATTAAAATTTTAGGTGTATCAAAACAATAAGCAGTATTACCTGTGTTTGAATCAAAATAAACCTGTCAAAAAGAAAAATGCAGAGCTAAATCTTATTTAATATAATTAAATCTAATCTTAAAATTAAATACAGTGGTCCTAGCTGAAATGTGATAGTATACATTTAAACTTTCTGGTGTTTTACACAGACACACTTACAGAACTAATTGTGAATTAACACACAATAATGGGAGAATAAAGCCCTTAAAGAAGTGAAAATGTGTTTGGAGTGATTTCCTTTAGCTCTGATTTTGCACTTCATCTACTTGAAAAAACACGTTCATTCCATTTTCTTTTAAAAGCAGAATAATAGTTACACTATAAATATTGTGTTGACCAAAAAAAAAGACCAGGCATCACAGTGGAAGAATGGTAAATATCCGAGACAATATTTAAAATATAATGGATTTCAACATGCCTTCCCTATTAATTTTTTTATATTATTAGACTTACATTGTTTCATTAAAGGGAAGCATAAAAGCAAAAGCCAATATGACAGGGAGGTTGAGTGCACCTTCAGCAAGTTTGCAGGCAACACCAAGTTGGGCACGAATGTCAATTTCCTTGAGGGTAGAAAGGTTCTACAGAGGGATCTCGACAGACTGGATGGATGGGCTAAGGTCAATGGAATAAGATTCATCAAGGGCAAGTGTCGGGTCCTACACCTGGGTCACAACAACCCAAGGAGCGCTAGAGGCTTGGGCAAGAGTGACTGGAGAACTGCCTGACAGAACAGAAGCTGGGGATATTCGTTGTAAGCCAGCTGAATATGATCCAGCAGTGTGCACAGATCAAGAGGGCAAATAATGTCCCAACATGGATCAGAAACAGTGTGGTCAGCAGGACCAGGGAAGGGCTTGTCCACCAGTACTCAGCACTGGTGAAGCCGCACCTTGAATACTGTGTTCTGTTTTGGGCCCCTTACAACAAGAAAGACTTCAAGCTACAGAAGTGTGTCAAAGAACAATGAATATGATGAAGGGTCTAGTACACCAGTCTTAGGAGAAGCAACCAAGGGCTATTGTTTTATCTGGGGAGAAAGCTGAGGGATGACCTTATTGCATTCTACAACTACCTGAAAGGAGGTTATAGTGAATTGGGTGTGAGTCTCTTGCTAAGCAGCAATTGAGAGGACAAAAGGAAATAGCCTCAAGTTGCACCAGAGAAGGTTTATATGGGATATTAGGGAAAAAATCTTCACTGAAAGGGTTGTCAAGCATTGGAACAGGCTTCCCAGGGAAGTGGTTAGGTCATCATTCCTGGAGGGATTTAAAAGATGTGTAGATGTTATGCTAAGGGACATGGCTTAGTGGTGGACTTGACAGTGTTAGGTTAATGGTTGTACTCAATGATCTTAATGGTCTTTTCCAATCTAAATGATTCTAATATTCTATGTGTGTGTTCTAGAGACTTTAAAAGCCCTTCATCATTTTAATTTTTCAATTTGAATAGGAAAAAGACCTGTAATATTTTTCTTCTGCTACTAGTAAGTGGATGTTGTGCCACTTCCAAAATCAAAAAGCTCTGTACTGAAGTTATACCACTCTAAAAAAAATGCTGTTACTTATTATGGGTTCACTTTTAAAACTTTTAAGAAATTGGTTGTGATAATTAGTGACTGCATAATCTGTTCAGCCAAAAGTTATTAGTACAGAGAGTCTTTATCTCCTTTCTGTGTATAAGTTAACAGTAGATTGAGATGAAAACATATAGGTTGGGGTTTTTTTTAGAATCACCAGAAAAATATCTGCAGCAAAGTTGAGGTACCAGAAATGAAGTCCAAATAATTGTTGAATTCTAGGATCTCTCGGCATTGTCAAGGGGCCCAAACACTAGTTAGACAAAAGAGAAAAATGTTCACAGTAAAGGTCATAGAGTCATCAGCAAAGTGAACAGTTTTTGCTAATTAATCCACAGAAACACTTACATGCATGGCTGCCTTTAATAGCTGTTTCAGCACTAAATATCATCTGCTTAAAATCATACCCAACCACAGAAATGGGCTGCAATAATAACCGTTGTTCTTATGCAGAAGAAATAAAGTCTGTCATGAGAAAGGTCCCAGAAAAGTCATGTAAATAACATCTTTCTTTTACAGATTTTAAATAAGCAGACATGTGCAAATATTTGGTAATGTTATTTTGGGGATTACACTATTTTATAACATATCAAGGAAACACAGAATTCCAAAGAGAAAGGATTGGCACCAACTATGGCACTGTTTCTCCCTGCAGTGTACCTGATCTTTCTCTTCCTGATCCTTACTTCCTTTTTTCCACTTGTATGACTTCAGCATCTTGGACATATGTAAACTCAGAAGGATACTGAAATATGCAGTCTACAACAAATGAAAAAGCTCATTCTATTTAAGCAATAACATGCTTTTTACGTACTGGTTCACACCAGTGAGCTTGACAGTAGAGTTTTCAGTCATCTTTTCACTTGGAAAAGACTACAGAAGAGACTACTGTGAAGTTTATTTTTACCTTTGTAGTCTAACTTATTACTGTGGAAAGTAGATAACCTGTGTATAAATATGTATGAAAATTCATTAATGTTTTATACAGTTTCCATACTTGAAAAAGCATGGAAGAGAATCACTTATACTCAGTTATTGCAGGTAGTTGCCATATAGTAGTGGTGATCAGAGGTTTTCCACAACTTTCAAAACAACGTGACTTTCCCATACTGGAGATAGCATCGTCTATTTACTTGGTTTCATGGTTGTTTTACTTCTTCTCTGAGGACAAGTTTGTCCCTGTTAGCTGGCACACCCTTTTCTGTTGCAGACATTTTTGTATGTCATCAGAGAATATAATTTTCTGCTTTAAAGTCAGTTCTGATAATATATTTTCTTGTACCTGCTACTATCTACTTGTAGGCAAAATAAATAATATTTTGTCTGAATATAACTTGTTTATTTATTTCACACATTAGAATTAATTTTTCACATTTACAAGCATTACATATTCAAAACTTAAAGTCAGCTGAACTATGTTCTGAGAAAACAAAACAAAACAAAACAAAACAAAACAAAACAAAACAAAACAAAACAGCAAACAAAACATTATTAAATATTACCAACCTTCACCATCTCTACATCAGCTTGTCAGCAATCATGCACTAAAATATAATCTGCAATTAGGTGAATATTATAGAATGCTTCCAACCGTACTTGTACCTGAAGTTGTTTGCTTCTAGTAAAGGTGGATAGGGTTTGCATTGTGTATTCACAGTTATCTTCTGTGATGCTAGGGTTTACATGGCAGTCAATAATGAAAAGAAAGAGGAGGAAACTGTGTTGATTTAGCTACTAGTAAATCCATGCTTGAAACATCAATTTATTTCCTGTGTAACAACGTGGAAACAACAAAATTAACCTTTGTTTCTCAGTGTTTTTTTTTCAAGAAATCTGCTAATAGTAATGCTTGAGAATCTTGTATTTGACTCATTTCTGTAACAAACATATCTGCGCATCTTATTTTCATGTTACATTTGCAAAAACTGAACACTTACGTAAGGAATATTAAGCATAACTACAAATATGGCATCTATAAAAAGATTTAAGGAAGCATTTTCCCCCAAAATTAGTATCTATTTGATGACCTTCTACGATATTACCAGAACATTGCTAGATGAGGGCAGAGCAACAGATGTTATACTTGAAATTATGCAAAATGTTTAACACTATCCTACCATGATATCCTGGTCTCAAAATTGGAAATTCATGGATTTGATAGGTGGATCACTGGATGGATAAGGAACTGGCTGGGTGGCTCAACGTCAAGTGGAAGCCAGTGATGAGTGGTATTCCTCAGGGGCCGGTACTGCACCAGTGCTATTTAACAACTTTGTCACGGGCATGGACAGTGGGATAAAGTGCACCGTCAGCAAGTTTATCAACATCACCAAGTTGTGTGGCAAGGTAAACATGCTGGAGGGAAGGAATGCCATCCAGAGGGACCTGGACAGGCTTGAGAGTTGAATGAAGTTCAAATAAGCCAAGTACAAGGTCCTGCACCTGGATCACAGCAACCCCAGGCACAAATACAGGTCGGACAGAGAATGGCTGGAGGGCAGCCCTGGGGAGAAAGACTTGGGGGTGTCAGTGGCCGAGAAGTTCGACATGAGCCAGCAATGTGTGCTGGCAACCCAGAAAGCCAATAACATCCTGTGCAGCATCAAAAGAAGTGAGGCCAGCAGTTCAAGGGTGGTGATTTTTCCCCTTTACTCCACTCTTGTGAGACTCTACCTGGAGTACTGTGTCCAGCTCTTGAATCCTCAGCGCAGAAGACATGGATCTGTTGGAATGGGTCCCGTGGGGGTTCATGAAGATGATGAGAAGGCTGGAACACCTCTCCTATGAAGACAAGCTGAGAGAGTTGGTGGTGTTCAGCCTGGAGAAGAGGAGGCTCCGTGAAGACCTTATAATGGCCTTCCAATACTTGAAGGGGGCCTGCAGAAGAGATTGAGAGAAACTCATTATCAGGGAGTGTAACAGAAGGATGAGTGGTAGTAGTTTTAAACTAAAAGAAGGTAGATTTAGTTTATGTGTCAGGAAGAAATTCCTTACAGTGAGGGTGGTGAGGCACTGGAAGAGGTTGCCCAGAGAGGTTGTGGATGTGCCATTCCTGGAAGTGTTCAAGATCAGGCTGGATGGGTCTTTGGACAACCTGATCTAGTGGGAGGTGTCTCTGCCCATGGCAGTGGGGTTGGAACTCTATGATCTTGAGGGTCTCTTTCAACCAAAACCTTTCTAGGATTCTGATTCTATAATCTATTCTTGTAAAATACAATACAATCTATAATAAATTAGACGAAATGCAGTGACCTCATATTCATCGCACTGCTGAAGACATATCAGTGGTTTAAGAAGTATTTTCATATCAGGAGTGCTGTATTATATGATCACATTTACCTCAATAGCTGTTGCAAATAGAACTGTAATATCCTTTTGGAGAAAAGCAGGTTGAGGGGAGAACTCAGCACCCTGTACAGCTGCCTGAAAGGAGGTTGCAGTGAGGTGGTCATCAGTCTCTTCTCCCAAGTAGCAAGTGACAGGACGATAGGACTGCCTTAAGTTGCAGTAGAATAAATTTAGATTGGATATTAGGAAAAAAAAATTCAAATATTAAATTTTTAACAAGTACAGGAACAGGCTACCCAGGGAAATGGTTAAATCACCATCCCTGGAGGTACCTAACATGATATTTAGTTTAGTGGTAGACTTGGCAGGTCCACCACTTAAAGGTCTTTTTCACCCTAAATGACTCTGTATTTTGATCATTCTAAGTTCACTACTCCAATGCAAGTTAAACCTTATAGAAATAATTTGGAGTTTCCAAGAGTGCCTATGTTTTTGAAATTTTGGATTCAGGACTTCTGCAACCTCCAAAAAATATTTGTCTGCTTTATTTAAAATCATTGGAAATTATTATCCTTGCTCTATTTTTATGAAAAGCTGAAAAAGCAATAAACATTTTTAAGGGCCTAACATTTACAGTAAACTGTCATTTTTAAAAAAGGGATTGATGTCCATATTACTGGGAGACTTGAAAAACAAGGTTCTAGAAGAAAGTTCAGTAATGTTGAGGTATCAGAGATAAAAACTGTAGAAGTGTTTGCACTGTTACTTAAGTTTTTAACAAATCTGACTAACAAACTATGACTATGATTGCTATAGCTAATAACAACTTACCAATTCCTGGATTTTGGTATTTATATGACTTTACATTGTAAAATACATGTCACAGAAAAATACTAAATATCTTTTTTTCTTAACAGAAAAGAGTAGAACTTTTATATCTAAAAGATAGCTGGTGTTACAAAAATACCCTACTTTCAGTAGAGGAGTATTAAAAGAAGTGTTTTCATTTTTTTTTTTTAATGTTTTTTCTTCCTTTTTTCCTTCCTTCTTTTTCTGTCTGTTCCTGATAGATCATTTATGGTTTTTGTTGTTGGTGGTGGTGTATTTACTATGATCCTAGGTTGATTTCTCACAGAAGTTGGAAGATATTTATGTGTCATGTCAGCATGAAATATTAATTTCTTATGATCACTCCCTGAATTCCTCTCTTTCTCAGTATTTGCAGTGATTATTGACACAGATAGTACAGTAATGAAAGAGTATCATGTGGTTACCTGTGTAATGCATACCACAAGGTAATTAAAAATATTTTGTCTCAATTATAGTAAGAGATTATTTTTTGAGAACTGGATCAATTAATGGAACATGATAACATGGTTATTTCCTACTAAATTGACATCATCTTAATGGTGTGGACAGTTGTTTACTGATTTGGTGGAAAGACAGTATTCCAAGCACACTCAGGGTTAGACCCTTCAGTATCACATGATAGGAAGGATCTCAGATACCCTGATTAAATCAATGGCGAATGCTTAAGAGTATATCTTTCTCCCCACATCCCAGATTTAAACACAAGATCTGTGTTCATGCAACAAACTGATGAAATCATTTAGAGAGCTGGTCTGCAGGTCAAAAATTTTCTCCTGGTCAGCCATTACAGCTATCACACAGTCACTTTAAAATTGGTCTTGCAGCAAAGAGATTGGCATTGGTTTTCCACCTAGTGCTTCCTTAATTTCTAAGTGGCTGAAGCCCATGATGAGTTCTGTGGTGCCATGGCTATGTCACTGGCTTTTTTGTTATCCTGTCTGTCCTTAATTTAGTCAGAGAGAAAATAGCAGAGTTAATGAATGTAAAATCATGTTGATGATTTTAAAATAGAAGAAGTGGTAGTAATTGCATTTGAAAGTGCTCTTAGTGGATATTCACTAGTACTATAAATAAATGAGAGGAAGAAAAGGTAAACTTGTTAAAGAAATTGATTGTTATTAAAGTTTAATAGTTACTAGAAGGTTTATACAGTTTCTTACTCCAAAGACTGTCTAAATTGGTTAAGTTACTTAGTTCCTTATAAACCCATTGTCATTAGCAGGTCTGAATTTCACATACACTACTCTGTTCACCACCCCTATAACTTAAGATTTCTCACAAAAATCTACAGTGGTCCAAATGTGGCTCATAGATGAGAAATGTGAAGAGTGGAAAAGAAAAGAAGAAATACTAAGCTGGTAATTCTCTCTAGTAAAATAATTTTCCAAATTTTCTGTTTCTGTCATAAATAATATTGCATCACATTTCTGTGAATATAGATAATTTTGAGTTGACTTAAATAAATACATTAAAAATGAAAACCATCATAATTGGAAAAAATAATTTGAGAAAATTATGTGCCCATGAAAAAGAGAGAATCATCAGTCCTTGCATAAGATGGAATGGAATAAATGGCATTGACTCAAGTAGTAGACCTAAAACCAAAGACATTTCTTTAAAGCAAAGCCTTTGTAGGAAAAAAANTAGAATAGGTTAAAAAAAAAAACCCAACAAACAACAGCCCCCTCAAAAAAAAAAAACCAAAAAAAAAACAACCCTGACAGATATAACAGTTAAAAGTTCTCCTCAATTGGAAAGAAATAAGAATTGAGAAGACATGCCTCTTACACGTTCCTTGAAGGTAGTCATTAAGGATCATTATAATAATGATTTTGACGAAATACTGCAAACTGGCGTGTAACAGTTCTCCTGAATGTGTCTTGTGTCTTTTGATCCTTTCAGTTACAAATTTAGATTTTTTTGACCTCTGTCTCTATTTTTCATGTAAAATGTTATAATTGGGACTCATTTCTTTTTCTTGTCTTTTTCTCTTGGACAAAAGCTTATTTTTCTTGCTACGGATTCCACCAAAGCAGACACAGATGAGCATTAGGTGCAACACATTGTCATAGGAGCATTTTTCATGCCTTTGCAGAACAGGTTTAATTGAAAAACAGTAAGAGATATTTCATCATTTAACTGGCAGCTACAAGCAAAAGTGACATCAGTGAAAATTCATCCCCTGTTACTCAGATCAGAGGAAAGATCTGGTAGATCAAAACCAAAAAATTATAACAATTGTGGCTAGTGTTATTGTACTAGAAATATGTTTTCTGAAGCAATCCATTATAGGTAATATTAGAGAACTCTGCTTCTAGTATTTTTGACTTAGCTTTTCAAGCCTGATTAATTTGTGCTGCTTTAAGGTAAATTAAAAAACTCCACCAATCAACACAAACCTAATAGATTAGTAAAAACTACAATTTTCAAAATGCCCATGCAAGGTTTATTTTTCAGTTTGGTTAATACTGAATCAGGAAATTTCAATTTCAATTTCAATAATACAGCACATACAAGGTAACTACCAAAGTATTTGTTTAAAACAGAGACCTCAAACATTTTGTTATCTCCAAACAGTTTATTACATGTTCAAAATAAAACACATAATTCCCTATGTCCTTTTCAATCACTTAATGAAAAATGAACTTTTATTCTATAAATACAGTTCCTAACCTGTTTTTATCTCTAATATTGATTTCCTGATACTGTTTTTATAAGAACACTTGCATCCTGCGAGACAGCAGTTTGGAAATACACCAAGTATTCATAGTTACAGGATGCATTCATAGCTGCAGGTATAGGAAGAAAGACACAGGAGATAAACTGGAAAGCATTTATGTAATTCTCAAAAATGATATGCAAGTTGATTTGGTCATTGCTTAGCTTAAAATATAATTTCACATGTAGAACTTTCAGAAAATAGGAGATATACATTATTATTACCTTAGGTCTTGATGGATTGCAGAGTAAATTTGGTAATTACGAAATCTGACACCTTCTGTGTGAACATATAATTTTTAACAGTACATGCTGGAAAAGAACTTTCTTTCCAGAACAGATTACATGATGGAGAAAGAGGGAGATGTACATATAGCTCAGTATAGAACACTGACTGAACTGAAGAATGTGAGGACAAAAGTTCCTGCTTGGCTTGAAATTGAAGAACGATTTTCAAGAACCAGCCCTAAGCTTGTAGTACCAGCTGTTCTCTCTCTTGCTCATTCTCTATGTATTTGCACTAAAACTTTGAAGAATTTCACCTTTGGACAATGTGAATATAATCCTAGTTTATCGGGAAAACTGTTTGTTGCTGAGATTACTTTTGTATCAATTAAGTGTTTGATGCTTAATCTGCAAAAAGGAACTAAGAAGATAAAATTTAAATTTGTGCTCAAGTCTTTTCCATGACGAATTTGTAAACCTGTGTTAAATGTGAGTTTTTATTAACCTAGGAAACCAGAGATATTCATTAACCTTTGAACTGTATCTCAGGAAATTCAGTAAGTTTTATAAAAGAAAATTCTATCTATCTTCTGCACATTTTGGAAAATACCTAATACATTGTGGATATCATCAAACAATACAAATTAGAAGAGCAGCTTACATTGAATATAGCCTTCAGTCAAAAGTTTACTATTTAAGATTTAGGTGAAGAAAATACTTTTTTGAAAGTGTAGGGTACTGTTTTGTTAAGGCAAGAGAATGGTTTTAGTTATTACTTTGTTCAGCTGAAGGGTATACTTCAACAGAATCCTGAAAAAAGCACAAGATAACTAAGAAATGTGAAGTTTTCATATTGAATGACTTCTCTGTGGGTTCTGTTCCAATAATGTTCCAATACAAAAATATCAATATGAAACACAGTAATACAACTATTACCACTGGGGGAAAAAAAAAATAGTTTAATTGATATAACAAATACTGCCATTTAAAAAAAAATCCCCAAAACTCTTGCTCATTAAGTGTAAACCTTAAGAGCATGATGTAGAACTTTTTTTGGTACAGGATCCTTGTTGCTTGCCTTTGAGTCACACCCAGTTATGCCACAGGAAGTTTTTTGTAATTAATTATTATTCCTGTTCTCTGTCTCGTCCATAAGAGTTTCATCCCTTCCGATTCAAGATGAAATTAATTTATCTCTATTTCCGCTATATTATGATACAAGATACTGTCTATTTAAGATGTAACCTCATAGCCTGCTTTGATAGTCCAAAGGTGATGTCAGAACCTCAGGTTATCTTGTTTAAAAACACAGGAATATGTTCTTGAGAACTGACATCTCTCCGGAGATAAAAAGAAATTCATGGACAGTAATACCTTTGACAGATGAAAAAAAATTCCCTTAGCAACATATCAGACACATCAGTGTCTGCTGCTTAATTCCCAGGAATACTCAAGTGATTGTGTTTGTCCTTTACAAAGTGCAAGATAACTCACAAAAGCTTACCATGAAAGTCAAGTAAGCATATTGATTGCAGAAAATTCAGTAGACAGTGAATTTTATAAGCATTAGTCTATTTAACTCTTCTGTTAGGACACTTCTGCATGGGAAGATAATGTAGAGTAATTCCTATCCAGTAATTCTAGCTTATTGTATAGTAATTCTGACAGGCAGACAAGCTTTTAATAAGGACTACTTTACTTGGTAATAAAGGGATTTTGATAGACATATTAGTCCAAATGTGTTGGATTGGTTTTGTTTGGTTGGTTTTTTTGGTGTTGTGTTTTTTTGTTTTTTTTTAAGTGAAGTGTTATTTTTTTCCTTTAACTTCACACAAACTACAGTAAGCCTAGAGATTTTTTACTGTGTTTGATGCCAGTCCTATGACATAGTAAGAGTTAACTTGATCAAATGTGTCATAATAAACCATTTGTACTACTCTCAGGGAAACTCAATGCAAATTATATAAGTCCCCCTATGGCACAAAACAGCATTTTACATGGTTGAAATATTGCAGATGGTGCTCAAGAAGGGGGAAAAAAACCCTCTAAATAAACTGTATAATTTTGCAAATTAAGAAGAATGCATGTTGATGGTACTTGTTTGGTTGGCTGATCTTCTCCTTTTGCATGTCTGGACCAACAGCAACAAAACTGTACTGAGTGACTGCTTTCTGTAGAATCTTTGAAAATGTGATTTATGAAGTTAGCATGCAAAAGTAAAATAAGATTATGCACCAACTTTACAGAAAAAAAAAAAAAAAGAGAAAAAAAAGAAACAAATCTGTAGTATAAACGTCAATATATACTTATAATGTATTTAGATTTTTTTTAAGTTGGGATTCAGAAGCCAAAGGGAGACTGGAATTCATAGCTGNACTGGAATTCATAGCTGGCAAAGAGAAAGTTGTTAAGTATTTGAAAAACTAAATCTTGAAAACTGAGTTTTTAAGAATGCTGTAATTGCTGGTGGGTTCATGTTCTTTCTGAATTCCATCATGCTCTATAGTACATATATTTTATTTTTATTAGTCTTACCATGTTATGCTCTTTGCCATTTTCACACATCACAGCACTGTGACGCCATCAGGTTTTCTTCTGACTATATCTGCAGAATTCTCCCTTTCCCTTAGCAAGCAAAATGTACCATTTACTCCAAGGATGCTGACAACACCACTGCTGTTAATCAGCTGCTGTAGAACTCACAAGGGATCAGCATCCAGCCCAAAACTGTAACTTAAAGTGATCTGCAGGACACCTGACCACCCTTGAAGCAGTTGTTGCAATATGTTAACCTCCCCTCTCTGCTCTCCAATCAGGCTAAGCCTCAGCTAGGGCATTTCCCTTTAGTGGGTTCTCCAACTTAACAGATATAAATTGCTGCAATTGGTATGAATTGCATTGTCCCCTACCCACTTTACTTATTATTATTTCTCTAATTATACGCATGCTAGTGTATGGCTATGTTATTTTTATTGTCTTAGCTTCTCTACAGGTTAAGTAGTGAAATTGCCCTTCACATTCTGCTTACTTGATTATTAATAGGCAGATGACAACAAATACCTTAACTACATGCATCTCATATACAGAGCTGTCATAAACACAGTCTTTTGTTTATGAATTCTCACATCCTAATTTACGCCTACAGTTTTTCCTTCATACTGCAGATAATTTTAATTTCTTCTGAGCTTGTTGATGCTTCAGAAAGTTTTCTTGCATTTTAATGTTAGGTTGCTTGATATTTCATGATAACAGCTGATTCATTTGTTTTAAATAGTGCAATGCTTACAACTACTGTCTCCACTTGCATGTAATTGTAGCTTAAATGTTATGATAATACCTAGGTATTTACAGTCTTTCTTCTTTATCTCATTAGCTGTCCCAGATGCTTTTTCTGCCAGGGACAAAGGTATTCTCCAAAAAGAAGTTTCTATTCTGTCTGTGGATACTCAATGCAGAATAATTAATTTATCTAAGTATTCCAAATCATCACCTAATAATGATTATCCGAACAAGAAACAAAAATTGTCCTCATAAAACAGTTACTAATATATTATACTGTGAAATTTCTGAAGCAATGTTATTGATGTAGCAGAGAAACACATGAAATAATCTACTTATCTACATTTGTCCACAAAAACTTGCCAATTAGCACAGAAAATGTATAAACCTATTATCAGTACAACCAATGGATGACCTTTATTGTGCCTTTGATATCATATGCTTTTACTACTGTTTCCACCTGAAATTAGAGTTAAAGAGCTGGTCTGATCCATGACTCTAGAATCACTTATTAGATTTGCATCACTGGGTTGTGGTGCTGTTTTAGTTGAGTAAGGCTTCAGTAAAACCCAGATTTCTTAGGTGGCTAACACTGGGTTTACCATTGCTGTGTCACATTTGAACAGCATGCTGTTCTTGTGAATTCTCGATGATTTTTCTCTTTAAAATCCTTCCCCTGTGTTTTAATTCTGCATTACATCATTCTCTGAAGTAAAACTGCATATTCTTTGTAGCCCCATCCTACCAATGCTTGTAAATCATTATGAAAACATGCTGATAAAAATGTGGCTCCATAAATGCCCACGATGCATCTAAATAAATCCTCAAACACAAGTGTAGGTTTTGTGAGAGGTTGATGCACTGTTCTTCAGAGAGTCTCTTTCTTTGTGTGCATTGGAAATTATCTCCTTCTCATACAACAGAATTTTGCTATTTGTTTTCTCTGTTTCTTTTATATTATCTTTGCTTTTCTGAGTTAGAACAGTCAAAAGCTTTTGCATGAGGAACAGCAATATTGTATAATTTCTCCCTGAAGACATTTTTCTGGATATGTGAAGAGTACTCCCGCTTTCCTGTCTTTCCTCTGCATTTAAACATTGTTTCAAAAGAAGAGGAAAATAAAAAATAATATAAAAGAATGTTCTATTTAAACTTTAATCCTGGATACCAGTGAGAGAATTCTCACCCATAATCCTTATTTATATTTTGGTGAAGAACTAGTAAATTTTTAAAAAATCTATAATCTGCTAGTGATGACAGAAATCAATTGGAATCTGTGTGTCAATTAGTTGATATAGTTTGATTGTGTTACTATCCTGTAAGTAATTATTTATGTCATGATAATGTGATTTTGAAGGATTGCATCATAATCTTATATAAGTATCAAATTAATAATTAACATAAAATTAAAACCTGATTACTGTATGTATTCTGTAAGTGAGAAAGGAAAGCAAATTATGCTATTATATAATTCAAAGGGGTAATATTTGAGGTCTTATCAAAATAAGGAAATAAATTCTGAGACTTTTGGTTTTCCGAGTACCTATACAGTAATTGCCACTCAAAATTCTTTAGCAGTTATGAATTTCATATAAATAATGGACTAAAGGTTAAATAATTCTGTGTAATTAAGTAGGGTATTAAATGCGAGACATAGTTAATGTGAAGCATTATTCTGTGTTCTTTCTCTGAAAAAGGTAAAACTATGTGCTTTTAAAATACAATTTACAATTTACAAGCAAGATTTTAAGTTTACTCTTGGAGAACACCACATGATTCTGTGTTAAATCCACTGGAGAGCACTGCATTTCACAACGGCCCCAGATAAGCCTGTGGCTTTGTAAATCATTCACACAGTTTATTATAAATGCTTAATAGCCTCTGGATAACTCCTGACTTAACTCATTTGATTGCATGTTTTCATTTACCACAAATTTATATGAAGAGATCATTAAGATTTTTTTTTTTTTTTAACTGTAAATGAACATTATAATCAGGAAAAATCACCAGAAACGCAATGGTATTAATTTTTGTTATTGAGAGATACATTGTAGGTATGAATTTTCCTAAAACTCTTTTTCATAATGTTGTTCTAGTTTTGTGTTATCTTTTGTCTCAGTAGAAAATATGAATATGCGTGTTTTTTCATAAACTTCAGCAATTTATTTATTTTTAAGAAAATCTCTAGAACGATTGAATATTTCCAAATATTCTTAAGTGAATTGGTGTGAAAATTACCAAGAGGGACAGGTAAACATTGGCGACTGCATTTCAATGCATTAAATAGTGAAATAAATATCATATTTTTCAAAATATGGCACTATGTTACAAACTTCCTGCAACAGAGGAACAAGAATTTCTCTTTCAAGCACTAATCTTCATGTGCAGTGCAAATCTGTTTGTGGGAGATCTGTGTTACAGTACCTTATGTGCAACTGCAAACTATTTAGTTGTTGGTAGCTGACTTCAAGGAAAGATCTATGCATAAAGTCAGAGTACAAATGGGTGTTTGCCCGTTTACTCTGCTACTTCTCCAGAAGAGCAACAATATATAACGTAAGCCCAGTGGCCAATGGCATGTCTATGACTATGCTTCATGAAGTTTGGCTGATGTATGGAAGCGGAGGTTGCTTCAAGCTTTGTCAGACACTTCCTGTATTTCTGCACCCCTTCCAACTTAATTTCCACTTAAACTGCAATGTTGAAATTAATTGCTTACTCCCACACTTAAAATTTTTAGGTTATCTGTATCTGAGCCAAACACCCTTCCCACACTTTTAAGCAGCTTGTCTTTCATTAAAGAAGGTTCAGTATTTTACAGGCTGTCTAGAAGCTGAGTAATGACACCGAATTCTGGAGTTGTCTAGGATGTCCTGAGCTAGTCTGCAGTCTTGAAGCATCTGATACATCCCCATTTGCACAGTAATCACTATATTGCTAGCATCTTGACCTGTGTTGGAGTATTAATATCCATACAAGGAAACAAAAGAGGTAAATTACATGTTTGTTTATTTGTTTTTCTTCTGGAAAATGACAATCTGTCATGCAGATCAGGAATACAAAGGCTGCAACAGCTCATGGCATTTCTTCCTCATACAAAGTTTACTTTTTTACATATATATTTTATCTTATTTTTATTTTTCCCAAACAGGTCATGGGATGATGACAAAAAGGAAAAAATAACATGTGAACCATGTAACTTTTGCATTATTTTATAAAGTTCCATTTTTATAAGGTCATACTTGGTGAAAATACAAGTCTTTTTCTCTCCTGGAGGTTATCTGAACTGTAAACAAAACATGACAGTATAGTGGTAAATAAGAGTGCACGAACTCCTGCTTTTTATGCCTGCCTTAGGTCTCTGTGCAGTACAGTATTTCTCAGCACAGACACAGGAGCTTAAAAGGTGCTAGTGGCAGACACTGCTTTCCTTTGTAGTCTGTAGACACACTCAAAAGAGCGTAATATAAACAAGACACACTTACAGTGTGTTTCTCTTCTGGGCAGTGTTAGGTAAAACATATTTAGCAGAACCTTTTAAGAAAGTTTTGTTTGAGGAACTGACCAAGGTTACTTCTTGTGGTTGACATGGTAGCTTTTATCTGCCTCAGATTAATGATGAAAAGCTTTATAGTTTGACCTTCTCAAGGCACATGTGTTCTAACCAAGTTTTACAGTGTAAAAGTCATCTTTAAAGAAAGAAGGGGGACAAACAGAATAACAAGAATCTGTTTAATTATGTGTTGCACTCATCATGTTCATTCCTGTAAACACGGTGCTTTGGCCATAAAAGTTTATTTTCATATTAGTTCAAACATGGAAAATGAACTTTGAAATTAAATTAACTGTTTATTTGTGCTTTTTTCTATTGTAGAACTAGCCTGCAGGCTAACAAAATGTTATCTTGGCTGAAGGACATTAATTTAAATTAGTAGTGAATTTTTTTCTGACAGCTGGTAATTTGCTTATTTACAGCTTCCATATTAAATCTTCAAATATAGTAGATACAAATTAATAACCTTCAGTTGAAGGGCCCTTGTGCCCTCTGGATCGTTCCAGTTGCAGAGAAGTGAAACTTATTTTTGCCTCTTCTGTTTCTAATTATCATCTTGTGACGCTCCATCCCATTTTCTCTCTTCTACAGAATGTTCAGATATGTTGCTGCAAAGTGGAAATTGTTAGTTATGAGGCCAGTTGTACAGCTCTCAATTACTTAGTTGTGGCATCAAAACTATTACACACTGAATTCCCCATTTCATTTTTTCATGAGTGATCTTACTCACGCAACTTTCAATTTATACCACAAACAAAGCAAAAAGAAGGTGACTGGATCATTGCAAATGTAAGTCCGTGCAGACATAAAAAACAGTGAAGTCCTGTTATAAAGGGAGCTTTGACTTTTTATGCCGATTAGGTTTTCTCACTATCCAAACCACACTGCCTTTTTAATGTGATCTTTTTTCTGTTATCTATGTTTTTTTATAATTTGCTAAATGAGATTACCACATTCCTTATACTTGTGGTATTTGCTCAAGAAACTGACTTCCCACATACCGACCTTTCCCAGGGAAAACGTGAAATTGTCACTCTTGCAGTCCTCCCTGACTCCTAGTTAATTTTGAAGTGCAACTGACCTGTTAAAACCCTATTTCTTAACAATTTAAATACTCCCACAAACAGCCAAAATCATTTCATTGACTACATACAAAAGATACTAAAGTTGTATAGACTTGTAATATATGCATTTCAAACTGAATAGGAGATGTAGCAGTAGGAACAGTGGAAAAGTTAACAGGACCTGCCAGAAGTCTGAGGATTCAAGGAAGGAATTACTGCATTTGGTGACACTTCTATTTCACTACTATTTTTGCTAGTACTGCTGAGATTAGCCTTACACAAATACATCCATCCACCCAAATGCCATATTTTACAAAATGCAGAGGTACTTCTAAAGAATCTCCAGTAACTCTCAAATTAAACCAATCAGCTGAGGAGATCTTTGAACGTATTGACCATATATGTCTATAGGACAGTTATACTGTTTGTCTAGCAAGTAATTTAGAGAAATTATATTACTGAACCTTTTTTCCAGGGCAGATGGAATACTTTAGTTCAAACCCATTAAAACTGGTATAAGATGAAACAATTTTTGTGTGTGTGTGTGCTTGTTTATTCATGCAGTATAAATTAATTGAGATATTTGTTAGATCCTTCAAAAAAATCTAGTAAAATACAAGAAATCTAGAATAATCCAATAAATGGTGAATTAACTGGTCTGGTGAAGGCAAGGGAGATAGTTAAACTTATAACAGTGGTGAACGCAACCAAACTGTAAAGGATAGGATTGTAAAACAAGTTTACAAAATAAGAAAAAGTGATGTCTGTTATTTATTTTCCTACAAATTATTTCCCTTTTTTTTTCTTTCTTTTTTTTAGTATATGTGTGTTTGTTTTGGTTTTACTTCCTTCTGGGGTCATGCTTAGCTTGACAGCTTAACTATTGCAAAAATTATCCCTTTAAGTACTGAGAAAATATGACCTATTAATAATTTATAATGAAAGCACTGAACCATTTGATACCATTTTTCCAGGTTAATTCTCAGAAAAGAGTTCCACCTTGAAAGAATATATTTATTAGGTCAAAAATAAAAAAAAAAAATTTGGTTACAGAATACTGTAATGGAAAACAGGGGTTTTTTTGGCATGTGTTCCAAAATGCTGGAAGGAAACTAGACCAAAATTTCCTCAGGTTCTGTCCAAGTCAACTGCATGCAAGAGTACCTACTTCATTGTTGGTTTGAATTTCCTTATTAGTCACATCATTGTAGATGCTCACTTCGTCTTGAGATTGCCCTTCTTAGGGGAAAGGTGACTACATCATTTATAAACTGTGTATATACCATAATAGTGAAATCATACTCTATTTCACTGTGTTTGTGGGAAGGCATAGAATATTGCATTTGTATTCTGTGTACCTGACCTCAAAATCCTGGTGTATGATTTGAAGAACTGTTGGATCTTTACATGGCAAATGGAAAAGCCTTGTCCCTTTTCATTTTTCATTCTGTCTAAACATTTGTATCTGTACACAACCTAGGGGTGCTTTACTGGAACGGAAATTATGGATGCATTTCTAAGTATGCTTAATAAATTCTGATCTCCATCTTTCATGTTGAATTCTGCCAAATAGTATATATTCTTACATTGAAATCTCTGTGCATTTTTTCTCCATTTCCAGAGTGTGAAGGGCAGTAGTAATTAAACATATTGCAGCATTAGAAACATAAATTAATTTTTGTTGAGAAGCTAGCATGATAGGAGATCATCAGAGTAAATTACCGAGATCACTAGGTAAATTAATTTTCATTTTACTCTAAGAATTAAATGTGGGACACAGAGGATTACAGAGCTCTGCATACTGAACACTAAGTCCAAACGAAATAGTTAATACACTTTGGTCCAAAGTACACAGTGTTTAGGCTTTTGAAATAAGCAGGTTTTATACAAAACAACAAATGCTGTGTAAACACACAGCAAGATACATTTTGGGTATTGGAGGACAACTGCAAATAGTAATTATAGTATTTGGAGTTAAGTTTTCATAGTCCATCAAAAAGGAGCTGAGTTTGCCTGGAACACAAATACACCACTTTCAGTTTTGTTATGGAATGTTTTCCACCAATTCTTCTTCAGAGATTTAGGTTATTAACTGAGTTTTCTTCCAGTTATGCAAATGTAATCTGGTGCCTCATAAATTCGTCAAAATCAAAATAAACACTTAAATTATCACTTCAATTGGAATTAGCCCAAAAAGAGACACTGATTAATTTCATTGCCTTTTCTTTAGAATTAATTAGTTGGTTACATTTTGTTTCTGATATTATGCAAGCAAAGTAATAATAGTCCTTATCTTCAGCATATAAACACAATAGATTATTCATTGCTACTAAAGGATTATGCTTTGTGCACAGTAGACAAGCCTATGGTAGGAAATATATTCATAATTCCCATTTAGAAAAAAAATATTGATTTAAGCATTCTAAGCTTAATCCAGATGAGTGAATTTTCTAGCTCTATATTACCAGTTTAAAGTATGTCTTCTCAGTTAGGCTCCATCAGCTGTAACAATTAGATCGGGGGGGCCACAAAAGTCTTCCTGTTGCAGGGAATCAGGGAAAAAGATGTTTGTACTACTGGCATTTTTCTGCCAGGAAAAATAAAACAAAACAAAACAAAACAAAACAAAACAAAACAAAAAACAACCAAACCACAGTATTTCAGCAAAGACACTTACTGGCATGGATGCCTTCTAGAGAACATAAATTAAGTAAAAGTTGAAGACTGAGTGACAGTGAAGCTCAGATGAATAATTGTGAAAAATCACGTATGATGCCTGATACAAAGGTTTACAGTCATGCAAACAGTAGGATGAAGTCATTCAGTTCAGCTATACTGATTAAATGGTCAACTATGCTTTGATACTCTAAAAATAAAGATTACATTTTTATTTTATTCTAAAAAGAATTCTTATAGTACTGCAGTACATGAAAGCCTCTTACATGTTCTTAGATTCTGTTTTCATAGGCTCTTGAGAACAAAAATTCTTCACATAGTAATATCAACTACAAAATAACTCAAATAAACAAACAGCACTTAGGTGATTTTTTTATCAAACATTTTATCTGCTGAAAATTATTTATTAATGTTAATACTCACCTTGTACAGTGGCTGCTTCTGCCATTTGTCCATTCTTGTTCTTTTAGAAGGAATCTTTTTATCCCCAGTAACTTATTTGCAAGAATTTTGTTTGGAAGATTTAAAGAACAAAAATATTGGATAACTAGAGTGAGTTTGTTGTTATTTTACTTAGGAATGATCTGATATATTGTTAATACATTTGATAAAGGTAATTTTTTTATTTCCAGTTTTAACTTTAGCAAGCACTGTGTAATTTTTAATTGTTTTATTTTTTTTAAGGAAAGTAATGTATAATTTTACTCGTGACATTTTGCAGACGCTTGAGAAATCTGAATGTACATTCTACTACAGAGTACGTAGGATCATTCTTGTCTTTGCATTTAATTTAATAAAAATAATTTTATTATGCACACGCAACTGTTTAGTGTGCACAGTTTCATTTTTTACTGCTACAGGACACAGTAAATTAAACAGATGCACTGTCAAGAAAAACTGACATAATCAGTGGCTTTGGGTTCCAATTAGTATTTTCTATCATTTGTAAAACATGTAGTATATAGAACTGAAACACTTAAGGAAAGTGTATGTCGGTCAAAAATTTTCATACAGTTTCACATCATTGTAAAATTGAAATTAAATATTGCCTGCCCGATGTTAAGCCTCTGGTGTGTGTTGCCTTGTGCTGTGTTGGTACAATTTGACAGACAAAGGTAATCAGGTAAAAATGTTTCAGTTTAAAACTAATTTTAAGTTGCATCTCAGAAGGGGGTTAAATTTAATTCTTTACTTACACAACAGAAATTACACAAAATGCCGAAGTAACGGAACACAATCTCACTTAGAGACGTATCCACTTTTAAAATCTGTATATCCATAAGGTGGCAGTGTGCCAACTATTATTAACTGAAGTGGGAAAAAAGGGAAACTGACTCCTAGACTTGATTTCCAAGGTCCGAGAAAAGTAACACGGCAATGGTTTTGGTGGTTAGGGGATTGTGGTTTTGTGGGGTTTTTTTGTTTGTTTGTTTTGGTTTTTTGTTTGTTTTTTTTTTTTTTTTTTTTGGGGGGGGGGGGGGGGGGGGGGGTAGGGAGGTGAG
>VXBW01000148.1:302-37556 GCA_013400375.1 Thinocorus orbignyianus
TCCCCCCGTCTGTCTGCCCCCTCCCCCCCCCCCCCCTTTTTTTTTTTTTTTTTTTTAACATTTGGAGCCAGTACGTGATGGCTTTAGCAAATAAACCCAATTAAATATTGTGGTTCTTCCTTCGCCTTTGCCTGCGCTCCCCTGGCAGCCCTCCTGCTTGGCTCTAAGCTCTGTGGCCACCCTACCTTTAGAAGTTTAGTGTCCAGACCAGACCCTGCTGCCTGAAGAGAATGTGACCACCATTTCCAGAGACTTTAAGGTTTTCACAGGGCCTTCTTTCAAACCCCATCCCTGGAAGTGTTCAAGGCCAGGCTGGATGGGGCTTTGAGGAACCTGCTCTAGTGAGAGGTGTACCTGCCCATGGCAGGGGGGTTGGAACTTGATGATCTTTAAGGTCCCTTCCAACTCTAACCATTCTATAATTCTATGATAATCACACAGGGATTTCCTAAGGCAGGTGAGTGCTCTCATCTCCCTTTCACAGGGGAGAAACTAAGGCAAAAAGATGCAGAGTATCTCAGTGCAGCACTGTTTACAGACGTGAGACCTCTCCTGTCTGAGCTTTTGGCCACAGGCACTGTCTCTGGGCTATTCTACCTCTTGACTTCACTTAAATTATAGCTTGAAAACATTTATGGCTTACAATGGTGGCAGGTTCTCTGCTGTGGGTAACCTGTCCTGCCTCCTGCCTGGAGGCAACAGAAGTACTGCGCTACACAGAAGGCAAAAGTCAGTGGGTGACCTGCCTTCACCCTGCCTGGCTTCTCTGCAAACCCGATGGTTAGGGTGAGAGACTGTATTAGTCTATAAATTAGAGATTTATAAAAAGTCAGACCCTCAAAGAGTATCTTCAAGGAGAAATGTTGTACTACTTCTCCAGTTAGGCATGCAGTCATCACTTATTTATATATATANTTTCAGACTCAGGGCTGTGACTTGCTAAAGAGCAGCGTTGCTGTTAGCCTGAACACATCAATATGAATGTGAACCTGCAGGTCCCGTAGGTTTAAATTAGTGTATGTACCAAGACTGACCCGTCATAAACCTGAGATCAACCTCTGAAACTAGGTCTAGATCTCTACTTGTTCTGGTCAGCTGTCCCTCAAACCTGTCCCACTGGCCTCTACACATGGCTCCTTCCTCTCCTACTCATTGTTTGAAAGCTTCAGGTTGTTGTCACCAGAGTCATCGGGGAGGAAGCATTAAATGCTGGCCCTTCCTCAGAAAATAGGACGCACCACAGCTGCTGCTGAAGGAGGTCCTAGGCCATCCATATGTTTGCAAGGACCTGAGTAAGTTCTGAGTAGGAGCTCCAACATGCAGGCTGAAATGAAGGCTAACAGGGAACCCCCTGGAGCCAGCGGGAAACTGTTCTACTTTTAATAGAAGTCAAACAGCATCCCACCCAGCAACACAGCCCTCTCACCATGTGGATCCACACAGGAATATAATAGGTGCCCTTCCTCTGCAAACAAGCACAGTTGTCTTTACAAGAATGACTCAATGAGGTGTCAAAGAGGAGACAGGTCCCCAGGGAGGCTTGGGGCGTGTCAGATGGTGCCAGCTGATCCGCTCTCGAACATAACACCAGCCATCTCAAAGTCAGCTTGGGTCAGAGGACAAAATGCAGAACTGAAAGTCTGGTTATTCCCACGGCCGTCAGAAAAAGCAGCCGTGGAGACAGCTGTGCACCAGCAACACTCCTCAGCCTGTTCACCTCCGGTGAGCCGAGCCTGGGGCCAAAGAACCACCTCCAGCCCAGCTGGGTATTGCTCCAGCAGCTCCCCTACCTGGCTCCAGCAAGGAGATGATACAGTCCCGAGGGCAGCCTTGGGAAAGCTTGGAAGAAACGACCATACCAGGCTGTTTATCCCGGGTGGACCACTCCATCTTTTTCTGTCTGTTTTTGGCAAAAAGGAAGTGCATACCCACTCAGTGAAGTGCTTTTCCCAAAGTACTGTGGATGATTGCTAGTAGGAGGCACATAGTGATCTTCTCAAATCTGCAAATGAGTGAAATTCTTTAAAAGTTTTCAGCAAGACCTAAAATGCCACATCAATATGCACATAGGAAAAAAATTCTGCGTGGCAGAATTTAGATACTTTCAAAACTTCACCTAAAAGGAGCACTACAGGATGCAGATTTCCTCTAAATGACTGTGTGTGTATCTGAACAAGGAAGATTATTACTGTTTTTTTCTTTCTTAAACTCCACTGCGTTTTTAGGAGGACACCTATTTTTAAACATCCTCTAGATTTATGCTCAAAACCCCTAGGCTCAGAAACTAGCATTCTGTAATGGCTCACAGGTATTTTATGTATAAATATATACACATACACACATTAGGCTCTCAAGAAACCATGATACATTAGGTACTTTTAAATAATTCATTGTTAAGCACCCCATGATAAATCTCTAGTTGAACAGTATGTGATTTTGCTAGAATTCTTGGTATATATTGAATGTGAAGCACTGTGGTAAATTCAACTATGCTGAGCATCAAATGTGAAAATTGTATATTGTACATTACATCCTGACATGCAGCTAAGAATCTTGGTTACTAAGGCTTCAGGGAACTTTTGAGGGAACTTCTGAAGTTCTGAAAAGGAGAAAAAAAAAACCCCAAGACTGAGCACTATTTCTCTATAGAAGTTGAGATTTTCTCAGAGAAGGGAAATTCCTTAAGTAGTCTGTATTGAATTAACATAAAGGTGTCGCTAAAAGAACGGCTGTCTATTAGCTGGTGCCCTGAGGCTCTTCATTTGGCGCTATTCAGACGAAAGTCAGAGGATCTTGGCTAACCTGGTATGAGCCAACGCTCAGAGCATTTCCAGGGCTTGCCGCTCCTGCAGTGGGTCTGGAGAGACAGGGCAGCAACTGCTGCTGCTGGGGAGGTCATTTTCTCCCCTTTTCTCCAGCAGTAGCTGTCAGCCCAGATACTCACAGCTCTCTCTTGTCAGCAATGGCCAGGCACTTTCCTGGAGGCAGGCAAAGGCGACACCAGGGACCTGGCCACATGCAGCTCCCTGCAGCCTGCTTCTCCCAGCAAGGAGCTCATCCTGCTTGGGACATTTTCCATGTCAGTGTCCTGCGTCTCCTCCCCGCACAGGATGTCCTAAAAGGGGACATACCTTAGTCCACTAAGTTGAATGAGTTCCTTCTGATTTGGAGGAACTGGTATTATGTAAAGGAAACATGGTCCATCAAAGATTTTTGGCCCAGCCTTACTTTTTACTAACATATATACGCTGCAGCTCTGTGTGGTGGTCGTTGACGTGGACTCCTGTGGCCAAGGAAAGGTGCAAATCTGTCCAGCTTCAGGTTAATCAAGTGGTATAGGGCACAATTCACTGACAGAGCTTCACCTTTTTTCCAGGTATTATTAACCAGACATTTCAACAAACTTCATGATCACTGATGCTGTATCTAGATATTTACACCATGTTCATCAATGATATTATGAGCATCTCAGACAAGAATACCTGTTTAAAATGCTATCCTAAAAACTCTTTTGGTGTCTATTTGTCCTTCTCCCTCCTTGAAAGAACTCCAGTTGCTGTGGTGCTCCCCCAGGGGTAATGACAACAGAGCTTTCCCCACAACAGCTCCTCCAGGCAGGGGAAGCAATCCTCACCCTACCTAAACTACCACCACAGCCTGACATCAGCCTTCTTTCCTCCCAGCACACAAAACTTTGTGTGTCTGGTCACAGGACAAGAGATTAGACAAGAGGCTGGCCACAGAGCAAAGCACTTGCTGAGGAGAATGCCTTCTAGCAGAGTCCCTTCAAGGTCTCCTTTTGGTTCTGCAAGCTCTGGCAAGACTAATGCTGTGCCCACACCACCTGCAGTCTCCTCCCTGCAGAGACACATGACGAGGTCAAGACCAAGAGACTCGTTCTCAGCACTTCACAGGCTGGCTGCACTCCCTGCCCAGCCAACCCTCCCGTGATGTCATGCTGAGAAGAAAAAAAAAAGAAAAAAAAAATTAAAACCAGACTAGTTAAACGAGTGCTGCCTTTTTCTCCATAAGGCAGCCCCAGTGCCCAGCATATGCTGTGCCTGTGCTGCTGTTGACCTGCACTGAGGAGGATGAGGAGCAGGCTGGACAACCGCTGTGTGGTGAATGTCTTGTGCTCGGCACACCACATGTCTGGCAGGGCTTTGTGGGATGTGACATCAAGCTCTTCTCTGAGGGAGATAATTGCCCCACAGAACTGTGAGATCTGGGATAGAGGATTTGGGAGAAGGCGAAGGCTCATCTGCAGTGCAGGATATAACACTGTTGGGGTTACATTAAAGGGCTGAGCCAGCTCAGGCTCCCTTCCTCCTCCTGAGATGGAGCTCACCCAAGGCCCTGAGCACAGTCTTGTGTCCAAACATGAGGCAAGTTTGAGCTTGGGCCGGTGCTCTGTAGCCATGAAAAGTGAGTTCCAGAGTTTTTGACTTTCCACTGAAAATTGCTTCTGTCTTTTCAGAAAGAACTGCTTCTCTGCAGGTTAGCAGGCTCTGTACTTTTACAGCCCTTTTGCTCCCTTGCACCCATGTGTTTTCACTCTCTACTGAGGTAGATGAGTTTCTTGCCCTCTCTGAACTGTCTCGTGAAGTTGCTCATATTTTCCACTGCATCTCCCCTTCACCTCAGCTCACCAGTTCACTCTGATCTTTCTTTCTCAGTAGCTCTAGGTTCTGAACTGTTCATTTAAATATGGTGTGGTTTGCCAACATTTTTTTTGCTAAGCCTTTTATTTTATCTGTTAAAGAAACAGAAGACACGCATGCATTTAACACAAGTGCATCTTGCCAAGATGCTTTCAGTGGTATGCTTTTCCTTTAGGTTTAACTATAAACATTTTAACATATCTGAATGATTAAAAAGCATTTAATCCTGTGCCTTCTTCCCCAAGTATTCTTGCCGTTTGATGGGACTCTAGTTTCCTGTTTGCCACAGACATGTATAGGAGATATCTTCTAAATACCACATTCTGAACACATTAAGTTAGTTTAGCAGCTCAAAGGTTGCAGGGTTAAAAGGAAATAAGTAAAACATCATTATTTTCTCTGGCAATGTTTTCCCTTGCCTCCTTCCCAGTACAGACATGAATATAAGAAATCCACAGACATTAAAAAAAAATAAAAAATCCCCATTCTACTGAATAATCTCAAACAAGTTAAAATTTCTTTGATTATTGGGACGTTTACTTTGCCACACATATTGCAGATCATTAGGCACAGATCAACAACAAAGACTGAAGTGCCTTTAGCCTTGTTCCCTGATTGTAAAGTGTCACACAAATAACATACAAAGTATTTACAGTGGTCAAAACCCAGACATATAGCAACTTTCATAAGATGTGCTGTTTCTACCATTTAAAGATGTTCAGTCCTCCTTAAATTGAAATGGCTATGACAACAACTAAATGTATGGTTTTGCTTTGAATGCTTTTGCTGCCTTCCTGTTAATAATTCTGCTATGTATTTTCTCTCTTCGTGGAGTCCCCTGAAAATAATTTCCTCTAGCTGTGGCCAGTGATTTTGTTAAATCTTTTTATCTTTTTAGACTAAGGCTAACAAGTGTCAGGCTCCAACACTGAGGAGCGTAGAAAATTTTCAAACCATGCTTTAGTAAACGAATACAAGTCAAAACCAGGGCACTTGTAGTCTTGCAGCTGTCCCAAAATTTCACAAGGCTGACACTGTAAAAGCCATGGATCTCATTTTCCAAAATCCTATCACAGCAGCATGACTGCATCCTATACCCATTTTCACACATCGATAAACAATTACCCACGTAGCGTACAAGACAGAGGAAAACTAGGCGTAGGAGAGCAACAGTGATATAAATAAAAGAGACCTAGTTTAAGGCTGGCTTCTCACTGCAGAAGGAGAGAAATAGTTGGTTTTGGTATTTCACAGCTCGGCCAAAGGCTGCTGGACATCTCAGAGAACCAACATCCAGCCCTGTTTCCCACCTGGCCAGGCTGGCTTGGAAGCCCCAACTTGGGCTTCTTCAGGTTCAGCTGCACATTACATCCGTTCCAGAAAGTCACGCCATGGGCTTGTTACATCCCAGCTCAAGCCCCTTTTCACCAAGAAGGGGTAAGACATTTCACAACTGATTACCTTCTATCTAAACGCTATGAAGTCTTAAAAGGCAGAATCAAAACACGGTCTAGGGTGCAACAGCAAGCCCCAGAGCTGCTTGTCTGTTGGCTTAAGAAGTGGTACAACAGAAGTACACTCTCTTTTCTTCAAATGTGAATCATTCCCCAGCCCCGTCTTTACAGAAAGCGTTAAGGCCTTTTCTATGTCACAAAATATGACATATATCTTATTTCAGTCAAACTGTGGAACAGTCATACTGATGGAATAAACGTGCTTACGTTTGTGGAGAGGAGAATCTGACACTGATGCACAAATAAGCTTGCAGATGAGCTCATGGCAACACAAGGAAAAGCAGAAGTTGAGACATCAGATCCTCCACTGGCTTAAATTGTCATAGTTTATATGTAAATTATATTATCATCATAGAAATCCTACAGGAGGAGCAGCTGGCGAGCCTGTAAAACATCAAACATGGCATGCACCCATTTCTTTAAAATTCTGAGTTCAGCATGGATGACAAAAGCCAAGATCAATGTTTGACCAGAAGAAATCTGCCTTGGAGGCCAGGGCTGCTGAGACAGAGACCAGCTACACGAGGCAGATGCTGGGCACAGATAGGAGAGGAGCTTGCAAAGAGCAGCTCAGCTCCCAGAAGGTTTCGGGCATCAGCGTGCAGAGAGGGGGAAGAGTATGTAGCACAGCTGCGAATCCCTCTCTAGAGAGGTATTTCCCTTGTGGAGTAATTTTTCCTGTGCCTATCTTCAGGAAAGAATTTGCGTGTCTGCTAAGTCCCACTAATGCCAGCGAGCGCACTCGTGGAAAGCCTCAGCATATGCTTAAGGGTTTCTTGTATCAAGTTTTACAGGCATCGTTTAAACATGTGAGTTATCCCCTTGGCTTAGTGGGACCACTCATGCCTGGATTCCCTGATCGTCTTGCTGTAGGCTCAGCAGTAAGCTTCAAACGGAAAAAGAAAGTGAATGTTACTAAATCAAAAGAGTTCACAGGGAACTGAAACGTAACTGAACCTCTCCTCCCCCCACCTCAGGCTCCATTTTGTGTATCTGATCTTGCGAACAGCTTGCACAACCAGGCGCTGAGATCAATGGGGCCAACAAGCCACAGGTTGCACTTTTTGTTGAGTCAGAGGCATTGTCTGCAAATATTCAGGGCCAGTTCCACAACGCTCCTCCACGTATGATCTTATTACGAAGACAGTAGTGCCATTCTGGTGTAGTGCTTGAGAGATCCTCCTTCAGTAAAAAACACAACTGTGCATTACTTTTGTTGTCTCTCAAATAGGAATACACAAAGCTGTAAAAATCCTTCTAATTATGTTTAAAAACCAATCATGTTAAAACCAAGGCTGATGCCAAGAACATTTTGATCACACAAACCAAGAGATGCAGAAACACTTCACGGCCATGGACTGTAAGCATGATAATTTCAGTATGGCTTATGAAGGCCAATCTCATAGTAGCTTCCTTTGCATCTCCCCTTTCACCTACAAGCTACCTATAAGTTTGTTGTTTTTTTAAAATACCCTTTCTGTTCACCCACCTTTTAATTATTTCTTCATTTCCCCCTCCCATTCCCAGAGCCCATCTTGCTGTTTTGTGTTTTGTCTTATTATCTAGTTGTTCCCTACACTAGTTCTTTCCCAGCTTTAAAGCACCTTTTCTCTACCAAGGATGCATGAGGAGACATATGTTCCACTTTATTTTCCCTAGTCTGGATGCATCTTTTTGAGAAGCTGCAGGATAGGAGAGGAAGGACTGAAATTTCTTTCACTCACTTTATCATCGTTCCCCTTGCCTGACCATTTGGTGTGTACCTCTTAAGCAGCTCCAAACAGGAGCATAGAAAGCACATGGAGGTGCAAATGGCTCTTCGCTGTTTCAAAATTTGGGGCCCTCTGCCCAGTCCTGTCACAGCTGAGACAAAAAACATTCCTTGATAATGTGGAGTTGACTGGATACAGTGACAAAAAGTAAGCAAAAGCTGATTCTAGAAGTCTATTGCAGAAATGCCATCAACTGCGGAGTCCCAGTCCTCTTGACCTGTAAAACACAAGTGTGTTGGTCTGACTGATAAGAAACAGCGAGTACAACCTAAACACCCAGCTCTGGAAACACTCACACAAACCACATCAGTGCACATTTCTTACCTAGACGAGCAATGTTTTCAGGCTCAAGCCAACAAGGTGAAACACTGAACACAAGATTATCTTCATTTGTGGGCAAATTCCTCTAGCCAAATCTGAACCACAGATCTTCGCATCTGAAAATAAAAGCGTTATCTAGATTTTCTCCAGTGTTGCAGTTGTTATAGTAATGCTGCCAGAGATTTCTTTTCTTTACCTCTGCCTTCTTTTCCCACTTTCCTCCTTCTGGGGGAAGAGGAGCCAGTGAGAAAAAAGGTGACTTTGGTTGCAATGCTTCTTCAGGGTGACTAATTCACCATCCTCCGTGGTGATGGCTACACTAGCTCATTCCTACATGCTCACATACATATTTGAAGAGCACATCAGAGCAGGTCTGTTTCTCAAGGGATGGCAAGCCAGGAACTGAGATCCCATCACCTGCCCCATAGCCCTGAGTAAGACAAGACAAACAGGCCCGGAGATGGTGGCCACATCCAACCAAGGGTCCAGACCTGAATGCAAAAGAATAGTGATATTGCAGGTCCAAGATCAAAATAAGAAACCAGTTCACAAGTCAGGTCCAACGATGTCCAGGTAGGACCATGGTGACAAGGAAAAGCCAGGTTCAGGCCAAGAAACTAGTCCACGTGTTGAGCTCTAGAGAAAAGACCTACCATATCCAGCTAGAGCTGGAGACCAATATCTCTCCAAATAGATCAGGCAGGGGCTGATGGTCTCTGACTGAACTTTAAAGAGCTTCTGAGCCCTTTTAAGGTGGGTGGGTGTCCCAGGTGAGGCTGGTCAGGGTCAGTAAGAACTGTTAATGGCCTCAAGGATCTAAGGGAGACAATGAGCAAAAGAAATTGTGAAACATACACAGATGTATGTATAACATGTTAACATTCTATTTCTTAAGTCCACTCTCTTCATTTCCAAGTGTCTGGTTTATGATTTTAGATCCTCTAAGGCTTGGAATAGACCTGACCTCTAAAACTATATCTGATGCCACACAGCAAACAAAAGATTAAGAACTTATAGAAAGCCACTGCTGCAATAAAGGGATTGCAAGTGCATTTAAACAAAAACTTCAAGCTGCAGATAATATTGCCTGCATTCAAATTTACATCCAGGGTACTTTAAAATCTCTTCAAGGACTTTTTAGTTTGCCTGGCTATAAATCATTAAAAATCTGGAAAGAATTTTTCTGTACTTCCTACCTCCTTTCTTTTTATTTGCATTACTGCTTTCTACTCCCCCTAATACCTGTTACGTTCACTTTTTGGACTATTTTACCCAAACTGATTCTCCCTCTGATCTTTCCACTCCAAGCTGCTCTCTATTATTTGTGGTCTTCAGTGGTACCGCTAGTCCTTCCTAAGTTTAAAATGAACTGAAAAATTAATTCACGTGCTGTTTGCCTTTTCTCTTGGCTCACTAGGACACCAGGTTGGACTCCACAGTGAGTCTTGAAATAGCCTGAATTTTGAGAAAAATTTCCATGCTCAGGAGACTTTTGGTAGGGTTGTTACAAGTGGTGTACAGGCAGAATTGCACACGCGCACACACAGGATCAGGCTTGCAACCGCTGGGTTTTCAGGGACAAGGTTACGTTCTAATTATCCTGCAGTAAGACATCTCAGGGCTGCTGAAAAAGGTACATTAAATGTAAACCAACTATTCTGGTGAGTAACTTCCTGTAACTCCTGTCCCAGCTTAATTTGGTTTTCTCAGTATTTACAGTGTGTTTTTATGCGATAATTATTCCTGGTCAAATAATCTGAAACAATTTTTAAACATTTAATTTTGCAACTGTTCCCATACAAATGCAAATTCTCTAATAGAGTTCAGATATTACATTTATTCTTCCCTCTTCATTGCAAATTTATGTAATTAGGTTTCAATTTAGTTCATGTTGGAATTTTTTTAACATTTAAAATCTCATCCATGCCCCAGCATCACCTCCAACAGTGGTCCAGGTTGAAGTCAGTTGGATTTCAAGGCTATGGAAAAATGCCTTCTACTAGCTCTACTTTTGCAGCTGGGATTGAGGTCATTAGTGTCCCACATGGGATTTACAGCTCCTGCTCTGCCAGCAGAAGGGGTCGCATGGACGCTCCCTAAGCAGCTCCACTGCATAGTTCAGACTGCCTTCTCTAGCGGTTTAAATTAACTGAGTTAATTCTCGAAAGAAGCAAGCGGTGTATACAAACCTATTTCCACCTGCTGGTAGATCAGTGGGAATAGGAACCTTGGGGCGACAATATCTTCAACTAGCAGAGATAGTCACAAAATAAGCGTGTGCTTATGACCTAACTCAACTAAAACCTGGAAAGCAAGAATTCTGCAAAAGCTGCATTAAGCTCTGAAAAAAGAGGTGGGTATGACAAAGAATGGTGCATGGTGCTGCATGAGAGCATTGTGGGACACCACAAGCACAGCAGTTAGCCCTGGGCTGTTCCAAAAAATTCAAGTGTGGAGCCAGTGTACAGCAAAGTCTTCCAGATTGCACAGGTAACTCAACAGAACTTCAAAACCATTCATTATTCAAGGGTGATTCATGATCACCAACAGGAGGGGATTATCCAGGGAGAAGAGAAGGGCAGTTTCATCTTCTGAAACAGCTTCAGAGAAAATTAATCAGGTTCAGACTGAACTCCAGCCACCATGAGTGACCACCACACTCTGATCTGTAGAGACTTGGTGGGTGCACGGCATGTCTTAAAGGACAAGGTTTGAAATATTTTAGAAATCACAGAGCAGCTAATGGCTCATTCAACAACCATTTCACATAGGAAGAAGTTCTAGGCCAGGACTTCAGCTAAGTGCATCCAGGAGCACTCTCACATGCTGGTGAACTGCAGCGAGTGCTCCTCTTCACACTGTGTGAACGTGGTCATATCAGGGCAGAGACCTCACATCTGAGGAACTAAAGCTGAGGAGAGTGGAAAAAGAAAACCAAGCTTGATGGAAAGAGCACCGTACACGCACATTTGTGTCCAGGCAGCTACTTGCACCCTTTTCCATCTCTGTAGTTATGGAAGGGCTGCCAGGATCCAATCTTCAATAAAAGGCATCTGTTTCTGAAGTGAAAACTGGCTCTTAGTTGCTAACAGCACACAGTAACTCTACACATCAGTGCAGAGCAGGAAATGAAAAACGCCTTTTCTAACTATGTTATAATGGCAATTTTAGGTAGATGGAACATTAGCAGTGGATGCCAAGCTGGAAGCTGGCCACCCCATTGGCTTTTCAGCACTAGCTTTGGTCTTTGGAAGCTTTTCACAGACTGACAATGCTTCAGAAGAGTCTACTTTTGTTTGGGATTACAAAAATCAATCGCACCACTTGTACATAGCTTGAATGGTTACCATGTGGATAGCCACTTCAACCAACTGACATTTATTCCAGGTTATCACATCCAGCGTGCCACAGCAAGCTTGCTCCAGCTTTACGGTACTGTTTATCAGGATGCCATTTCCATTTTTAAACTCAGTTTTATCTTTCAAAGGAGAATAGATTATTTTTCTCCCAACAGGCAAAATCAGTTCCCAAAGGGAAGGTGTATGTGCTGGTGATGTGTCCCAAGTGTGCTTGGTCTTGTAAGCCATTTCAAGACCTGCACACAACACCCATGTCTACAGTTACACCTTTTGTTGCCTTTTAAATGTCTCTAAAATGGATCTTCAGGTGTAACTACCTTTCAATCCTCCTTTCAGTGCAGAAAAGCTATGCCAGTTGGTGGGAATTATAGTTCTGCCAAGGTTAAACCTCCTTTCAGTTGGTAAAGCCTTCTCAATCAAAACTGAAGCATTTTATACACGAATATCACTGAAGGAACATCACAGCAAAGGCACAGGTTTCCCAGCTTAGCCCACATACCTGCATTGAAGCCTTTTTGAAATGACAGAGACAACTCAAAATGTTCTGCAAACCATCCAGCTTTGCTCTGCGGGAGTTGCCTAACTCGCTATCACAAAGTTAGCAGAGCACCTTATATACCCTTATATCTTCTCTGAGGATGGGATAAGGACTAAGACTAGGACACCTCCACCACCAGGCAATGCTTGGTTGCTGCCCTCAGCCTGTTTGCTTCTCCTTTCAAACCAGCAGGTGGGACAAATCAGAGAAGTTTTGAAACTCCAGTTTAAGTCAGGAAACTGGTTTTGTCCACCGCTGATCTAAGATTCAGAGTGTAAGCAAGGCTTAAAAAACACATTTCCTTTTTCCACTTCCACCCCCAAATTATGCCTTGTATCTGCTGGGACACACTACTTAGCAACTCCATGGTGAATCAGACATGTTACACAATGGTTTGATTAAAGGAAGCATTCCTCTTCAGCTGAGACACAGTTATGTCATGGATCTGCACAGAAAGCTTTCCAAACTATCATTCATCCAACAGTCCAGAGCAGCTGTTAATATTTAAGAAGCACCAGAAGTTACTAAGTGTCTCTAAAATACCTATGGGGTTTCAATGTTCCCTGTGAGGTCCCCTTGATAGACTCATCGTGATTTTGGCCATACTGTAGGACTGATTCATCTGCCCCTTGAGTATTTCCTAATGCATGGCAAAGAAAAGGTAGCAAAAGATACAGTTTTCCATGGAAAGCAATACATATGCATGATACACATATTTTATGTATCGTGTATGTCTGTGTGTACTTATGCACAAAATCATGTGTGGGAAACGCTATTCAAACTGTAAATTTCAGAGCTCAGTGGTTAGGAAACACTACAAGAAAGGTTACCCATGCAGAACCTAATGTAGTCCTGTATGGTGAGTGCTGGGAACCAACCTCATGCTCCTTCGCTCTGGGTGAAGGCCCCCTCGTGCACTGCCTGTCACTGACAGTGGGATTTGAGCAGAGCAGGGTCAGCCATATTTTGATTGCAGCTCATCTCAAGTAAGAGTCTACTGCCTTGGCCCTACCGCCAGCTACTCATCACCCCTTCTCTGCCAGGGATATAATCACACTTTCCGATCTGCCAGCGCAGCTCCATCTGTAATCATTTCCTAACTCAAATTCTGTCAAATGATCTGTTTTTTGGGGGGAGGAGGGACATGCATTTAAAGGGTAGGCATAACAGTGCCCCCGCTAAGCGTGATCATTTTTTCAAAACTGAGGAGCAGAGAGATGTGCTTTTCTGCCAGCAGATCTGAGGGGTCAGCAACCCATGAGACAGGATGCACTGCAGCCGGAACATTGTGTCTGATTGCACCATTAATGAGCTCCTGTTCAATATTTCTTTTTCACCATATTGCTCAAGGCATGGTACCAAAGTCTTAGTAATGGTACCATTCAAACCCTGTGGTGGAGACAGAATTTCTAATATCTATAACACCCACTACTGTAGTATCACAAATACCCATTTGTTCATTAATTTTAAATGCCCAGTTTGATTTTTCTTTTTTTTTTCAGAAGCTTTAGCATTATACAGCACTTTACTTGATTGGGAAACAGCTTACATTGACTTTTGTTGCAAGCATAAGCATCAGCACCTGAAGTTTGGAATACAGAATGTAAGAAAAACACTTTCTTAAATAAGCTGTCAAACTGTCAAGACTTCATTAACATCATATAGGAATTAGAGCAGAACCAAGGACAGATTTTTATTTTTCCAGGCCAAAATACAGCTCTGAAAATCTCCTTCCTCAGTCCTTTGTCTCAGGCAATATACTTTTGCCAATTTCTGTATCAAACAAAGCAGAGGGGACCCTGTAAAGCTTGGATCCATCCCAAAACAGATCTGTGCTGTACATTCAGCAAAGAAGAGTCTCAAGGGAAGAAAGCATGTATGACCATCCAATTAACAGTGTAAATCTTGTGGCTGAGAGGATTTTGCTGCAAGGGCAGCCTCAATTTCTAGTATTGCCCAGTGACTAAGAACTTAACTTTTTTTAATGTTAATAGGAGAAAAACCAAAATGACATGACCATGATTTCCTAGGTTTACAAAAGCACGTTGAAAGCCTAGAAATGTGCTTTTGTTGTCTCTCAGTGCGCCAGCACACAGGAACCTGCGTAGTGACAGTCTTGAAAACATCTGCCACGTGAGCTGAAGGACAACTTACAACTGAGTTTGACCATTGCCTGTGTATCTGACAGGATCTCTGTGTGCATGTTTGTATGTGTGTGTGTGTGTGTGCCTGTGCTCAAGACACACACACACACACTCTGGCAGCAGGTTTCAGTGCTATTCTCTGACATCGGAAAGGATGAACCAAAGAAATACATGAAATACGTGCTACAAGAAGCATATGCTCTTCTTCTTTTCCTTCCCAAGCTTGATCAATTCTGTCCCACCCCGCTGTGATGTTCCTGTTTTGATTCTTCTCTGTTGATGCACTCCTCATCCCTATCCGTTTCTCCTTGCATGTGGAATCCCTTCCTTCCTTCCTTCCTCCTTTGGGCTATGAGTCCCCATCCCAGCCTCCTGGCCCAGCTACGCTTTCCCCTTGCTTAGTCTCTTCCTCTCTTCAGCCCTTCTTCTTCATCAGCAGCACCTTATTTTACAGTCTCCCTGCCCCAGCTGGATTCTCTGCCTTCTCCCTCCTTGCCCAGACAGTCCTAGCTCTACTCCGAAGCTCTCAGCCCATCTGTAGACGCTTCATCCAGCACCAGTCTTCTGCCTTATCTTATCCTAACTCCGTCCGCTGTCCCACTGCCAGACTGGTTTTTCCAGTCAGTCTCACATTGGTGAGCCAGTTCCGACTCCCCTCTTCCAGCTCCCATTCTCATTCTTCTGATCCACTAGGCTCCACCTCCTTATCAAGATTGTCATCTTCCTCTCGGCTTTGTCTACCTCAGTCATCCCTCAAAACCTGTCTCCCAGTTTCCTCTTCCACAATTGAGAGAGATCCAGGCTGTTTAGCAGGCACATGGATTACCAATGATGGAGAGAAGGGGGCTCTGAATATTTTGGTAATTAGCTCTACCAAAAAAAAGCCTGCAGCAGGAACTACAGAAGCAGTCTGGTTTTGTCCCTTTCACCCCAGGCTGTGTCCAGACAGACACCTTAACCTGATCTCAGGCACCTTAAGTACAGCGTGTCAGCCACACAAATAAAATTTTCTTGCTTGCTTACAACTTGAGACACAGAGTTTGAGCTCCGGTCCTCAGGGAATGACAGGCCAGACATCGGAGTCAGTATGACCCGGCACTTATCAAAATAGTCAGGACTATTTCGTCCCCCTAATATATTACAATAAAACCTGGATTGAGTATCAGTTATCTATCTGTACTTATATTAGACATAAAAGATTCTGCTCCAAAGGATGTACGATCTAACTAGACATCCACGATCCCTCCCTCCCCCACAAAAAACCCAACCCAATAAACCTTCCAACATTAATGAAAATGTCATTGCCCTAGTGTAAGTTACTACTATTGGACATACCCAGTGAATGCTAATAGCTTGTTCTGCAAGGTCATTTAGACAATGCTTTGAAAATCCCCTGAGCTTCCCTCCTGAGCAAAAGCCGAGAATCTGGAAAAATGCAGTAATGAGCTCCCACCTGAACCAAAGAGCTCCCACGCACTTTAATTTGTGATGGGAAAAAATACCACTTGGATTCTCTGCATTTACCTTCACTTTTCCCATTGCAATTGAGCTAGAGGAACAATTCAGGCAACTTAGGACTTCCTTTCCCAACCAGTGAGGTATGCCCATGTTGAAGGTGAGGCTTAGCAGAGTGCAGGGGCCAAGTGGACAAGTTCTGCTGGGGTCTGTGCTCTTTTCCCTGACGTGGGCCACCGGAAAAAGTAGCAGGAGCACGGGGAGCTGGGACACAGGGGATGAAGTAGCAGCATAGGCTCCAGCTGATGGAAAGCTGACATGAGAACCTGTGGGCAAAAGTGGAAGACATCAGCTAGGGATAAAGGTGGGGAGCAAAAGAGCTAAGAAACTGACTCCAAAAATGTTGGTAACTACTGGCCTAGAGACACTGGCAGCTTGCAGCAATTAATGTATTCCATTACCTCATGGTTTTACGCTTCAGATGCAGATTAATAGCATTCATTCAAAGAAAGAATGACATCATCTGCATAAAATCCTTTCTAGTATCATACAGTATTCTCTGGCTTTCTGATTATTGCTGGTCTACTGGGTTAGTGATGGCATTTCAATTTTTTTTGTTTTCCAATTTAAAAAAAAAAAAAAAAGTCCTTCAATTGTCTGTTCAAGCCTGTTCTGCAAGAATTTTCTTAAAGGAGGAAGGTCTCTGCATCTAAATCTTTCTTTTGCCTTCTCCACCTGCTTCTCATGTCTCCTGGCAGCATTACTTTCACGCATTCATTTAGTTCTTCTTAAACCCGCTTTGGCGAAGTCTCCGTTATGGCTAATTGGGGTGATGATTAGCTGTGGCAGTAAGGTAAGCTTGCACAGTTGCTGCTGAGGTGGTGTAGCTTGGGCACAGAGCTTTGACCAATGCTTGTAGGTCTCTCTGTCTTTCACTAGAGGCCATGATTTCATTATCTCAGGCAGATTAATGTCTTAAGCAACTACAGCAAACCTGCAGGGGGCTTGTGCGTCTTCAGCCTTCATCCCAGCAAGGGTCATCCAAGGGGCAGGTTGCATGCTTGTGGGGCCTTTTTTTTTTTTCTGAAGAAAAACAGTCATTAGACTCCTACACACAATTCTGCGTAGGTAGCACAATCTAGTTCTGCATTTTTTTGATGCCATCACCTTATTAAACATAAATAATCTCCAAAGATAATAGGGCAAAGGAAATAAGACCAAGAGTATTCCTCTGGATAGAAAAATTCTCTCATATACTCATGCAGAACCCAATATAAAAGCGCCACTTGAATTTTGGTCTTTTCTCAGCTTTTTCACAAAGTTTCTATTAAACACCAATTGGATTCACATGCATGCAGCAGGAGAGGAATGTACCCAAGAATATATATGAAAAGTGAACGAGTGAAATAAATTCTAAAGATTTTATTGCTTTATTTGTCCTTTCATTTTTCAATCCATTTCTAATCTGAAACATGCAACTAAGAACATGTTGTGCTATCTGAAACAATAGACAGGGTTTACATATAGCTATCAATTATCACAGAAGGTGCTGGGAAACATTCAGTAGAGTTCTGTCTACACTATGCAAAAAGCAAATCACAGCTGCAGCCAAGCAAGCAACATAATAATAATTACCCTGAAATCATCTGCTTGAATTTTCAAATGAATTCACCATGAGCAGGCTTAGGCTCAAGTAGCGTTCCTTTTCTGGCAGGTTTCTATCAGTTCAATAGGCTTTTGCAGAAAAGATACTTACAGGACCTCAGAGCTGGGAAGATTTTCTGGGTGTCTGATTTTTGTTCCCTGCTGTGGCTGCCAGGCATACTGTATCTGAATCTGAATAAATGATAAAGCTCTGTCTTTAAAAAGGGGGTAGAAAACTCTATTATTTCCCTTTGAAAGACACTGTACATTTAGAAACACCTGGTTTCCAGCTTGCACTTTTCTGAACTAACATTGTCCTTCAGTGTCAATGACCTTTCCACTGTTTACCAAGTATTTATACACCACTGCCATAACCTCTTGCAGCCCGGGTTTTGACAAGGTAAACAGGGTAAACTCTTCTGGGCTCCTCCCATTGAAAGTTTCTAGATGGTCAAACAAAAAGGAAAATAAAAGAAGAAAAAAAAAGCAGACCTGTATCCAGACCTACAGATGGAGGTTTCTATCAAATGTCTGCCACCATTTAGAAAACATAAATTCTTAGTACTGTTCTGTTGCGTACTGTTGCGGGAAAACAGATTGCCCCAAAGTTGCAGAGGGAGGGAAAAGACTGTGCTTCCTAAGCTCTTGGCTAACCACCAACACAACCCAGTGCACATTAAGACTATTTTTCAGAAATTTTAAGCAGCATCAACCCTCATTGACTTCAGGTGGAGCTGAAGATGCTCAGACAAGGCCCTTAAAAGCATGATTTGGCTCCTGAGGTAGATGTAGAGTCTGTCTACACTGACACTATATTCTAACAGGACACCTCATGTCCTCAGGCGCATTTGAAATTGAAAATGGTGGCAACACTTCACATCCTTAGAAACCTTTTTCCCTCTTCCAGTCACTTCAACGTGGCATGTTCATTCTCAGAGTGAATCACAAGCAGAGCACTTCATGGTTCTCTGGGTCAGAAACTGTCTGAAGGAAGTATTTTTTGCCTATTGGAGAATGTTGACTCATCTACACCAAATCCTCTGAAGAGATTCCAATTACAGAAAATGTCCAGTTTTTGATTGCTACGTCACCTCTGACTTTAAGAGACCTTTCCCGGGGCTAGTGTTTAGCCGATGGATGAACTGTGTATGTATATGTGTGAAAGAGAGGTGAAGGTCCATCTTAGGTAAGGGACTAGATGGGTCACTGACATTTTCAATAGTTTTAGACAGTGATATAGATATACTAAAGAAAATAGTGCCACATGGCATCATTTTGATGGTCTGGTGTCCATGCTGGAAGAAAGAAGGGGCTAGAGCTCACAAAAGGGAGAGGAAAACTGCTGCAGACCATATTGTTGAGTCAGGTCTGAAGAGAAGAGGCTCTGTGTTCCCAAGATCCTGGCCCCAGAGAGCACTCAAGAATGTCCCAGTATGATGAGAAAACTGAGGCACAGATATGGCACATAGATATGGCATTGTTTTGCCTAGATCTATAACTCTCTTGCACCGCCTAAAATAGTGTTGAGGGGGCGACAAGGGGGAGGACGGGGATGTGGTTGGAAACCTTATGCAAAGGCTGCAGTATATACTTCAGCTATCATGTGTCCCTGAAGAGGCAATCTGCCAGAGTACCCACAGAAATGGTGCTCTGGGAAAGGCTCTGATTAAGCCATCAGGGAGTCTGAGACCTGACACCAGTCTCAGGATTTGTATCAGTGACAGTAAACCATTACATGGAGGTCAAGTTCAGCCCTGACAAAGATTTGAGCTGGCACCAAAGACAAATCAGCTACAACATTTTTGGACATGAACTTGGCACTCGACTCCCAAAACCCCTACAGAGCTGGATGCTGAGGTCTCAGTTCTCAGAAGGGGATGCTCAGAGAGGGTCGGCACTTTGGGAATGCATCTAGAAATCCAAAGCCGTGAAGCAAACAGACACAGCAGAGTGGACCAACTCACACACAGAGGAGGGAGAGAAGAGCTAGGGCTATGGCACCAAGCTCTCTAGAGCTCACCACATAGACTGCTGAGGAACTATGAACTGAATCACCAGCTCACAGCCTTGCAGCTTCCTGGGAAAGTGGGAAACCCTGTAGTTTTCAGGTTCACAGGTCCCAGTCCTGCCAGTCAGGCGGAAAACCGCGAGATGGGAGACCCAGGGTTTCCAGCACTCTCCCTTCTCCAGGAGCCTGCCAGAAATTCAGTGACCCCAAGGGTTTTCCCTTTCATGAAAAATGTTGAAATTTAGCTTTAATTCCAATTTGGAATGAAACCAGATTTTGCTATATCGAAATCCTCCAAGAAATGAAATGACTCTTCATAGCACAGCTTTACTGATTGATGCAGACTGCATGTAACTGAGAAGAGCCCCCTAAACGGGCGTTTCAATCAGAATTTCCTGGTCTGTCACTTCCAAGAACACAATTAACTGATGCCTGCAATTTCGCAGGACGGCAGCGAGCAAACAAAAAGCGGGCAGAGCATCAGCAAAACATCACGCAACGTGGTGGGTTCCGCTGATGCTCTCACACCTTCTCTGGAGAGCTCAGCTTCACATGCTGCACCTTCTCCCTGCACCTGGTCTGATGAAACCGTGGTGAGAGGCTTTTCCCTGCTGCTCTCAAACACACACACACATACATACATAACGTGGCTCCCTCAGCTCTGCTGCTTTCACCCTGCAGGCAGTAAGACTACCATAATTTCGGTGAGGCTGTGCTGCAGCGGAGCTCAGAGCAGTCAATTGCTCCATGCTTTGATTGCAGGAAGTTTGCAAGGTGTCCCCGTGCTCTCCACCAGCGAGCAGGAGGGCAAGGTGATTGCCAGGTGGCAGCGAGCAGGCTTGTTTGGCGTTTGCTCGTTTAATTTTCACCATTAGAAGGTCTGATGGAAGGTGGAGAGCAAATATGTAAGCTGAGGATGGAGGAACTCCGTAGGTGGAGGAACGTCGCATCAAGTGTTGTTTGCGCCCTAATGACTTCCGTTTATCACCATTAAACACATGCACGTGGCTTCAGCTTTTACAGTAGTTGCCCAACTTACCTCCTGTGAATGGATGATAAGATACTCGACTGTGAGGAAGGTTCAATTAATTATACTTTGTAGTTAGTTTGGTGAATTCATTTGATAGTCTGGTCTGAACGACACAGCATTATTACTATCTGCAGGCTCAGGAGAATGCTGCAGAGTAATATTTGGGAAACAGAAAACCTGCAGACATGATTGAGACTATATAACTATTCCCTTGCTGTACAAGATGATTAATTTAAACTCACTTCCCTTTAAGTACCAAAAGCGGAAGGCATAAGGAAAGGTTAAAAATATTTATTTTCACTTTTTATTTTACTGGAAGAAGATTAAAAGAGAATAAGCATAAACTTTAAATGATGTCTTTTTAAAAAAATACAGCTTTAAAACCCAAAGAATCAGGCTTGTATGGTTTTTGTCATATATTAACCTCTGGAAGAAATCCTGAGTTTAACTACATATTGTCCTTTTTGTTGTAGGTGTTACTAGCTTGCTATGATTTCCTATATTTGTTCGTGTTATTAATTCACTTACCTCCAGCAGTGACAACAAAGTGGGCAACATTCCCCCAAAAGAAGAGCAGAAATGGGTCCCCCTCAAAGAGATTCCCTGTCTAAGGGAACTGGGGCACAATCTGTTCCTCAGAGATGCTCAAGCACAGGCAGCACAGATTTCCCATAGGTTTCAATAAAATAAACCACGATGATTCAGATTATTTCAAGGTTCTTCTTGACACACCAAATGACAAAACGTTCCAAAGTGTTTAAAATCAGTTAAACTGTAGGTGTTTATTGATACAGCACACCCCACTCCTCATTCTCTTACCTGCCTGCCCCCCTCTCCCCTGCCCCTCCCCACCAAAATCCTCCTTTTCTGGATGGCCACAGTTAAATTGAGCACTTGCGTTGGGCATAGCCCTCTCTACTATGTCACCCCACTCATATCCATATGGCCAAGGCAGACAAAAAACCCCATGCTTCCCACAAGGTTTTCTACAGTCAGAAAAGGGGAAGTCTGTATTGAATAATGTAAGCAAGAAAATACATTCACTGCTTAAAAATCAATATTCTCTGGGAACTTCACCTCATCTTTATGGTATCTAATTACTTGGGGATTTTCATTCACAGTGACATGTATATGTTGGAGGGAGGAAAGCTAATGGGAACTGTTTGTCTTCCTTTATCCCTCAGAAATATCAGGTTTTAAAAGTCATACTTGTTATACATGTATTCCTTCCTTTGGGAAACATTATGCATGTAATCCACTTAGTATCTTGCTACCAAGACAGGTACTATTTAGAGCAATACATATCTTTTCAGTGGAATCTGGAATCTCAGTTAACCCTGAAATATCCTATTAAGAAAAAAAAAAAAAAAATACCAGGAGAGAATCTTTCTTTGGCCAAGGTTTTAAGGCACAGAAAACCCAAACGTGTGGCTGCAACATGCTCCTCCTCAACCCTACCAGCATTCACAGCCATTTACAAAAAATAAAATAAAATAAAATAAAAATAGAAAAGAAAAAACCCCAGCAGTAATTAACACAGTGAGCTCATTTTAAAAACACCTGAAAAGTTTCTAGGAATAATTCCACTGACCTGCTCTTTCATACCAGACATCTTTTGTGCCTGTCCTCTTCAGGCTGTAAGCTGGCTGTGAGTACTTACATACGAGTAGTAGTTTATACTGGAACAGTAACATTTCTCCATGGACTTCTAGATGTCTGCAGAGCAAGTGAAGGTCTGTGATTTATCCAGAGGAGTGCTCCCAGGACAGACCAATTAGCTGCTTCAGTTAGGAGCAGAAAATGTAGCTATCCATTTTTTTTTTTTCTTTTCCTTACCTTTTCTTTCTTTCTTTTTTTTTTTTTTTTTTTTTGTAATTTAACTTTACACTGAGCATCAAGCAAAATAAACACCTTCCCTGGAACTGTATGGAATGAGAGAGTGAACTCTGGAACTTTAAAAACAATAGGTAAATAAACTGATAACTCTCTCAGGTGTGCTGGCAACCCAGGTGAAATTAACGAAGTAATTCCACACAGAGGAGTACGTGTGAACTAGGTTCCAGTGTGCTGGGAAGGATCAAAGAAGAGGAATGCATGGGCCAGGAGTAAGGAGGATGGTGTACACACCTCATGCGTAGTGGCATAAGAATAAAATGCAGACAAAAGGACTCAGTTACCCTCCCTCATAGGACTGTTACAATACTGGAGAGTGGACCCTCATTATATTATTTCTCAGTTGAAATACTCAGCATAACCTTATGGAGCATGCATGCCTGCAAAGTTCAAATATGTTATGTGGGACTTATCTGGCCTGGAGGGAAATTCCTGGTGCCCCTATATTTAACTTGTATCACAGCAGGCCAATAAAATTCCCCACAGTTTAAAGTCTCCCAGTAAAGACCGCCCAAAATTAGCCAGCAGCCTTTCCTTTTTTATTTTTATTTTTTTATTTTTATAACAGTCTGGAGCTATCCAGAGGAATTTTAATAGATTAAATAATGTTTACCCTGTGCTAAAGCGGGATGTCTCTAGAGAGGAGCCTGGCCTGTGGCTGGGAAGGGGGTGTGAAGGGCAGCTGGACCCTCATGACTGACCTCTCCCTGCGGACCAAGCAAGGGAAGAGGGGCTGCTGCCCTGACAGCGGGCTGGGAAATGCTCCTGGCTGCATCCCCGTCTGCAAAGCTGGCAAGCCATTGCACCTCTGTGCTCCTCTAGACCTGTGCAGATGGGCCTTAGATGAGTTGATGGCTCTGGATGCAATCCGGCAGGTTATTCTTCAGGTTCCCCCACTGCCATTGTCTCCCTGAGCTCCTTTGTGGGTGTGCAGACCAACTTCATGACATAATCTAACACAGTGAGCCAGTTATTTCATTGTGGAAGGCTATCAGGTTTGTCAAGCTATTTCTTAAGTCCATACTGACTACTCCCAGTCACTTTCTTGGGTTTTTTGTATGTTGGAAATTATTTTCAGGAGGATTTTTCCCCTCATCTTCTCCGGGGTCTAAATTAGGCTGACTGGACTGTAGTTCCCCAGATCCTCCTTCTTGAAGGCAGCGGTGACATTTGTTTTTCTCCAGTTCTAAGGAACCTCTCCCAAGAGTGGCCTTGCAATTTTATCAGCCAGTCTTCTTCAGCACTCCTGAGGACTCTTCAGGTCCCATGGACTTGAGAATGTCCAGTTTGCTCTAGTGCTTCCTAACCCAGTCTTCCTCCACTGCTGGCAAGTTGTCTTTGCTTTGGATTTTCCCTCTGGTCTCAGGGGCCTGGGACTGTTAAGAGCACTCTCAGAGTAAAAACCAAGGGGAAGAAAGCATCGGGAACTTTGACCTTCACCATGTCCTTTGTCACCAGGTTTATATTTTCCCTAGTCATACTTTTCCTGCTAATAAGCCTGGAGAAGCTCCTCTTGCTGCCCTTCATGTCCCTTATCAGATTCAACTCCAGATGGGCTTTGACCTTTCTTATCTGATTTTTGCATGCTCAGACAGTGTCTCTATAGTCCTCCTGGGTCATCTGATCCTCCTCCCACCTCTTGCACACTTCCTTTTTACATTTTAATTCTGTCAGGAGCGCCTTGTTTGTCCACACAGGCCTGCTGTCACCTTTGTTTGATTTCCTGCTCATTGGGATAGAACATTCTGGAGTTGGGAGGAAGCGATCCTTGAAAATCAGCAAATTCTCCTGGACGCCTCTTCTCTCCAGAGACATTTCCTGCAGTCTTCTGGGAAGATCACTGAAGAGGCCAAATCCTTCTCTCCTGACGTCCAGGGTTGTAATCTTGCTTTTAAGCCTTGGTACCTTCCTTCAGGATCCTCAACTCCATCATATCAAATGCTGAAGACCAGACAGATACCTTGTTCCCAGCTTGGGCTCTGGCACAAGGCATACATGAAAAGTCAATTCTTCATGTGCTTCAATAAGGAAAAAAATTGAGTCCAAAATAATAACAATAACGATAATATTAAAAATGATAGATCTGCCTTTGGAAATGTTGGCCAAAACATTTGTTTTTGTCTCTTTTTGTTCCCAAATGGCTTCTGTGAGAATATTTCTTAGTGCTTTTACATAACACTTTATATTGTGTTAAATCACTGATCAGATTTCTTTGAAGGGAATCCTTGCGGGGCTTTTGCAATGATAGGAAAAGAAGAAAAGAGGAAAGCATATTCTTTTCTTTCTTTCCAATTGGAAAAAGCCAACCCAAATCAACAGGGAAATGGTTTAATTTCAGACCCCTAGAGTGATCTTAGAAACACTGGCAAGGAGGAGAAAAAAGACATTTTAAAAGGTGCAACTGATACCTGACTTTAATTTCTGGATTTTTTGCACTGTTTTCCCTGTCTACTAAAATGGTGTCAACAATTATTTTTTTTCAAAGATATAGATTTAAAATATCCAGCTCAATCATCTCGGTAGTTTTGGTTTACAAAGAAGAAAAGGCTTGTGTTTCTGAGATGCAACATGGCATGATGGATCCAGGTTGCCACCGTTACCCTGCTTTTTGCCACATGTAGTTGAACAAGAGAATATTTTTTCCTTTTGATGAGTGATAAGAATAAGGTTCAGGTAATTCTGCTCGCTGCTCCAGCCTTTTAAAGTATATCCATCTAATTGCAAGTTAGTCAAACTAGATTTCACATAGAAGTCATGAAAAAAAAGATATCTGATATTAGCTGAAAAATGTCTATCACAAATACTGACACAAAAGTCTATTAAAGCATGCAAAGTGATGAATGTGGTTAAAAACCTCGCAGAAGTTTCTGGAAAATGTGGCAATTTTTCTAGTCTGTCAATACAAAAACAAAAAAATTGTTTGAAGGAGCTTTTCATCTGTTATGGCAAAACTGGCAAGCTAAGTATCACTATGTTGATTTTCATTTCTGTCTTGTAGCCTTTGGAAAAAAAAAACCATACAAGCATCAGAAAATACTGTTGCCCTTCTCCTGGGCATGGGAATGGTGGACATCACTGTAACTCACCAATTTGTGCATGGTGCTCATTTTGGTAACTCCTGGAAAACCATCTTTGCCTGCTCTGCCCCCCTGGCTGCACACTGTTTGTTTTTATTCCCTGCTTTCCCAGACTCCCATGGAAACTATTTTCATTCTGGGACCAACATATTTTCAGAAATACTTAGTAGCCAACATACTTCCAAAAAATAAATGGTTGGGTTTTCCGAAAAGCTCAACAGCTTCTCTAGGGGGGAAATACTGTGTGATAAACTTTCTTCCCCATGTTAGCCTGATTTGGCATCTTCCTTAACACAAGCTGAGTACCAGTCCCCAACAAACACTCCTGACTGGCTTTCTAGTTGGAGCCATTAACAAATTTTTCAGTTCTGCAATAAAAATAAATATAATCCAAATCAGGTTGAAAATTTATTTTTTTATATATCTCCAATCTTCAGAGAAAGAGCTGGTTTTTATTCACACGCAGTCATTGGAGCTGTACATTTCAGCACAGATAAATGAAATCTCTGCTGCATTAAACAGATAGCAAACCATGAAGAAGTCCGCTTACAAATCCAGAGAGATTTTCTTGCTTAATGGCAAAGCTGCTAAAGTTTTAACAGGATTAAAAATTGCAAAAATACGCAATTACAAGCAAGTATTGCATAAAATACAATTTAAAGTTATTCCACCTTTTAAAAATACCTGGTGCCTATTAAAACTCAGGTACATTCCTGTGTCTTTCAAATGCAACCCAGTAGAGTGTAAACTGAAAAGCCATTGCATTTCATCGCACAATAGCCAGAAGCAAAAGCGATGTCGTGTTCTAAGCATTCATTAAATGTAGAAATATGCACTGAGGATGTAAATGTTGACTAGACTCTCAGCGAAGTACATAATTTATATTCAAAACTAAGATTCATAATAAATACCCAGCTTCAAGTCTCCTTGGACAGGGTCTCTCAGCAGATTTCTAAAAATGTACATTTATGGAGTAAACAGAATTTTTAATGGCTGCTAGCAGTATATCAGATTTGTTATGCTTATGGGAGTTGTGGTCATCAAATATTCATGCTGATGGTTCTTACGCAATGCTGACAGCTTTCTAACTTGTGAAATAAATAATGGGTGAGTGGGAATTGATGAGATAAGTAGACTGCTTTATCTGAGAAGGGTGACGAAGCTTTTCCGTGGCAGTACCAAGATTAAGAGTTGCATTCTCAGAGCAAGAGGGGAAATCTGAAGGTGTATTTCTTCAGATTACAAACCAGACACATCTCTTGATCTGGCTGTATGTTTTCTCATTCCTCTCACTCTAACTGTCCCTTCCAGCTCAAAGGATATATTTGCTGTTGTTGGGGTCAAGTAGTGGAGAAATGACTCATAAGTCTCTGCTACCAGACAAGCCAGGCTGGATCATCTCAGTCGAGGTGAGGGGAGGTTGATAACATATACATAACCCAGCCCCATATTTTTTACTTAGGCAGTTTGCTCCCTACTCCACTTATAGCAAATAAAGGAGTTTACCTCTTTAAAGAACATGCAAGGATGTTCCATTAGAAGCTGTTGTGTTTTTTTGAAATGGACTACACTCCACAGTGCTGCTACATCTTTAGTTTATTGTCTGATTACTACTACTGAACAGTACACTTAACTTTGATAATTTGACATAATTGCATTTGAACAAAGCTGCAGGATAACCAGTTATGCTGTGCCATAAACCAAGATCAGATCATAGGACAATTTCCAGTACAGATGTTCTTCACTCTCTTAATGGATCTTTATTTTATGTGAAAGTCATTATTGTGCAGTAGCTACACATCCTTTGTATTATCTGATCTCAGCATCTGGCCATCAGCCCTTCAATTCCTGGAATATCTCTGTACAAGTCAAGGTAAGAAGAAGCGCATCCACAACAATCTGGAGAAATGCTGTTTGCCCAGCACATTGTAAGATCAACATCAGTGACATACTTGCCAGGTAAACCACACAAATTACCTTTAATTCTTTCAGGATGAATTTCCTCATCTGTGAGACATCACTTGAAATAATTATGGATCTCATAGATTTAACTTACTGGTTGTTTTAAGAAGTAAATTACAAAATCTCCACAAAAATAGTTCAGGAAGTCCATATACAGCAGGATATGAGTTTAAGCAAAATCATATATACAATTCAAACGTTCAGTTTTCAACCACAAGATAAAATGTTTCAGAACATAAGCTGATTCCACTGCTCTTTCCAATAAAAACAAGAAGAAAACCCATACTGAAATCAAATAGAATTATATCCACACTCCCAAGAACGACTTGCCTCAAACACAGATAGTGATGCAAGGGACCCTGGGTAAGTCCAACTCTTTATCACAGACCTTGAGAGATAAGAATGTTAGCAACATGATGAAAGCCTTAAATCTTGGTGCTAGTCTCAGATTTATCATAAAGCATGAGTAACTCGGAGCCTAATCTTGCAAATTTGACTTGGGTAGTGTTATAGAACAGACTGAGTAATAAAAGTAAAAAATTCCTTTGCTGGAAGCTGTACTGCCACCATGAGAGTAGTGTCACAGGACATACAAGAAATTCTGTGGTGGACAACTAAGGGATGCCTTCTTGCTACAGAGATGTCTTTCTAATGCTCCACCTTTTACACCTATGCTTAGCCTAAATGTATGGAAAATGTCTTTGCATAATCCTACACAACATTTTTATTTCTTTTCCTGGAAAAAATGAACACATTCACACCATATATTCAGGTGGTTTATCAGGGTCTACTGGAAATTCTGCAAACCAATATTAAGTCAGGATAGTAAGTCTGTTATAAGGTAATGCAAATCTGTTAGCAACTTTTGGAGTAGCGAGATGAATTCTCTTCTTGCCTAAATCAGCATTAATCAGCTTATTCAACTTTAGTTAATAGAATTACACAGTGTCCAAGTGGTGTTAGCAAGAGGAGGATCGGTACCAGTGTGTATTTAGAAGACCAGTGTTCCTGTCATAGTGGAACAAATCAGGAGAACCTCACTTAAGCAAGCAGACCAAAACTGCTGGAGAGCAGAGGACCAGTCCCATTAGCGTCCTGCAGGTGAAGAACCATCAGGAGGGAAAGGGCATTTGCATGGCCTCCAAGGCAATGACTACCTTCTTGTATTCCCCACAAGGACAGTGCCTTGTGTGTTGGATCCCTCATGAAGGGTCTTGCAAGGTTGGTACAACGGATATGAATAGCAACACAAAAATCACAGCAGCCTTTGGTGCTTGTTTCTGTTAAGAACCATATACAGTTCTAGCAATCAATATTGAGGTGAGTACTGACAATTTGCTGGCTCAGACCCTTAGAATAAGCAGCTGGCAACCTTTGAGACCTGCAGGAAGCAAGCACAGCCAAGCTAAAGTATCTCAAATACACAGTGCTGTGCTGTAATGCTTCCCAATAAACAATCCCATTTGGCTAAGAGGAAAATGAATACAAATAAACTAGCTGAAGCACAATAATAATATAAATGATTTCCAAGATGCTAAGGAGAATTTAAAATGTTTTACTGGGAGAGGAGAGAGAAAGAGAGAGAGACAACTTGTGGAAGGAGGGACCACATTACATGGTAAGACTTTCTTCTCCTGACGGTGCATCCACCCCATCCTTTCCTTTTCTTCCTCTCTGTCTAAATGCATTAAGACAATGAGGCTCCAACATGAAGAGATAAACTTTTAATTAATAGTCTATGAAAGAAATAACTTATCCATAGCACACTCGCCCTCAATATGATTTCTCAGCATGTTTGTTCCCTCTTTGTCTGTCTTCTACCTCTACATTCCTGTCTTCAACTATTCTTCATTTCCCACTTTTGTGACTCGACTCATTTTTAAATATGACATTAAATAAATGCTATTTCAATATGTGTGAGTGGCAATTACACCACTTACTAGGTCAAGCATATATAAGCTATTGTGACCGCTGAATGCCTTCTCTGTGTGAACACATCACAGTCGTACCTCAGATGAACTGCCAGGTTTTCATCTTTCTTCCCTCCCCGCCATGGTATACTGTTAAATTTTTTTTCTCCTTTCTGCTGTTTTATATCCTGGCTGAATATCATTTCTGGAAAATTTCTCTAGAAGCCAATTATCAGAAATACAGTTCCAATCACACCAGTTTCCAGCAAAAGAATAAAAGGTGGAGAACAGTCATTATATCACTGTATTTCTAAATGACTTGTAGTAGTTTAAGAAATTAGAGGGCACAATTTTTAGGTTTCCACTTACGGCAACTCTTTTTAGTGGAAATAGATCAAAATAGAGAGAACGAACTATTACAACCTGTCAAGGTAAAATGTGTGTAGCCACTGAAGTTACAAGCAGTATTTCTAATTTCTATGGACTGATTCTCCAAAGCACTGAACATTAGGCCTTTGAAATCACAAAGCAAGTTATGCAGATGTTTAAACATCCCACTAATGCTGGTCCCATGGAGGCCAGTGACTGATGCTGTCAGAGCAGAGGGACTGAGTGTACAACCTGGCCCCCCAGGTCTTCCTCAAGATTGCGCAGAGGGAGAGACATTGCCAGACCCACGAGGCAGTGGCCAGTTTCCCACCTGCTCCACAAATGGGGAACAAACCCTCTTCCTGGTAACGACGGGGAAAGTGGTCGCTTCTCCCACTCTTCCTGCTAAACCATCTCCCTGAAACAAGTGACAACCTGCCATCCCTGGAAAAATGAGTGAGGCATCTGCCTGTAGCAATATCATCTTGAATTGCGAATTAATCAAATCTCAGAAGTTGAGCTTAGGTGTTACAGGCTTCTCTGGGGAGCTCAAATTTACCTGAAAGAATTCTAAGAGTTTTAAACAAAATTATAGCTACAATTTAGCAAAGGAAATGTGTATAGTTATATTTCTTATCACTGGAGTGCTGTAAAATTGAAGTGAATTTTCAATCTGATTAATTCATTCTGAACGATTCCTGTTGAGTAATTATCTTCAATAAAGATCTGTCAATACAGTTTCAAGCTATTGTCATTTTATATCAAATATAAATTAGACAGTATAATGAATTCAGGCACACCTAAACTCAATGTCAGATGAAATTCTTGTATGATAATCAAGTGAAATAATTGCTCTAAGAAGATAAAAACAAAAGAACTTAATACAATAACAGTAAAACTCCTCCTTTTTTTTCTGGGTTAAGATAGCATGGATGATTTTGCAAAAATCTTCTGGGATGTACATACTAGGTAAGTTCAACCTATAAAGCTAATAGCTATTAGCTCTTTCTTTCCAGCAAGCATTCTTGAAAGCTTTATAGATTGAACTTACCTGGTATGTAAGTTCTCCTACACCTCTATTGACTGGTGTAAAATAGCATAGCTTTAAAGTAGATAAAAGCATGTCTATTTAAACCAGATGAAGATTTGGCATAGATACATTGATTTAAGCACTAGTTTGCCAACACATTTAGGTTAAGTCTGTGTGGCCAGGAGTGCTGACATGGTGCACTGCCCAAGGGATTAATTTAACAAAATTAATCATTTCTGAGACATGCCGAGAATTGTTTAAATACGCTTTGGTTAGAGCATCACCACCTGATGGCCTGATATATCTGAGGCAGAAAGGGTTTTAGTTCACCAACTTTTTTGACTAGATCTGGTACTAGGAAAACAGGTCTACGCTGGATCAGGGATTAGGTCACAGCTCCCATTCCTATAAATAAGCAACTGAGTATTTTTTGTAAGAAGAAAATTTTACTGTCCTACTCAATACTTTATAGAGAACTGAAACAAAGCAGCCACAAAAATAGGTCTCTGACTTCAGCCCCGCTGAGCAAAGACAGGATTGCCTTGCACTAGAAAAATGCAGATTTCCAGAGGAGCTGCAAGGTCTTAGCACCTCTACAGATCAACCTCTCGTGTGTGGCATCAGGGGCTTGACTCTGAAGTGGATTTGTACATTTAGGCTTGACTGACTCACTTGAGTCCAGAGATTGAATTCAAGTGGGGACGACAGCCCTGGTTCTGTGCCCCATCTTTCACCATGATGTATATCATGCCTTCATATTGTCCTCTGAGGTTAGTGTGCAGCACAGCATGGCATGTCACAGCAGTTGCACTGTTATTCTAACAATTTTTCTGGAGTTCAAAGTAGCAAATATTTTTAAGGAGCTAAACTCTGTGCTTTTAAGTCTATGCATTGATGCTCTGCCATCTTTAGTCTTCCTTTCCCTAAGTCTTTGCCTGAATGCTTCTCAAAGGCAGGCTGCCCATAAGTACTTTTAAAAGTTGCCTTAATCGGTAGAAGCCAGACTGCTTCTGCACAGCAGCAACTACTCAACAACTTCTAGTTCTTAATAGAAAACTAAGCTAAAATCCATTGCTTTTTCAGATGTATAGTTTGTAAAGAGAGAAAACCCAAAGGTAGGTAGAGAAGTACAGGCACATTTAAAGGCTCTTTCTTTACCAGCACAGCTGCAAATTGAAGTGTGGGTCATCCAAAGCAGAAAAAACAGCAGCCTGAAGCAGTGCCATACCAGAGATAAAAAAGCAGCATTCAGCTCTCATCATACAGAATAAACATTAGGAAGAAAGTTCTTTCCTGATGGTAAGTAACAGGGAGGGGTGACAATGGAGTCCTGAAAGCCAAATGGCTATTGAAATGCCACCTTTTATTTTTTTCCAAGTTACTAATAACTGTCCTGTTTTAAAATCCTCCACAAAGTGTGGTCTTCTCCAGTGACGTTATAGCTTACATGCATCAACTATGAAACTGCATATGACAGGAGGAGCATCTGCCTAGAAAATAAAGCTCATCTCTCCAGACAGATCTATTAACAAAACATTTTTAACAGAGGTTTGAGTAGTCAAATCAATCCTAGATGGGAGATTGGTGCTGCAGAATGCTGAGAGCTCTCAACCTCAAAGTATGCCTCTGGGGACATCCAGGGCCTTGCTGGACTAGATCTCTGCTCAGACTGTATTTGGGGAAGTGGGTGCCAGCAGAACCCTTAAGGAACAGGCAAGCATTTTGTGTGAGTCGTATGGATATATGCCATTAGGCTAGCTGCTTAATGCTTTGCACCTGACATTAAGACTTAATTATGTTGCAACTTGCAATTACATCTCTTCCTGGCTGCTTTAAACCCTTGCTTTCTGGTTGCTGCAAATCCCTACTTTGCCTTACAGTTCTCCTTGGCTTCAGTTGCTCTATTATTAGTGATAGACTTACTCGTGCAGTAAATCAGCTCAGACAGAAGGACTGCAGTGTTATTCTTATGCTCACCCTCTGCCTGACCGGGGACCCGCAGAAGTCACGTATGTCTAAGTGCTCGATAAAGCTGGTTACTGGCAATGCAAAGGAAGGTATCACCTGTAATACACTATTTCCTCAAGTTTATGCCATGATAAAATGTATCCCAGCAGAAACAAAAGCAATTGTATTTTGAGATATTGTAATGTTATCCACTACAAGACAGTGGAGAGAATACCAACTAAACCCTATTTTCTTGCCTGCATTACTATGTGCATTTGATATTTTAGATTAGGGTAGCTAGAATTGCTATTTTGCTACTTCTTTAACTATGCATCACATGAAGCATTACTTGTAACTTTTTTTCTGTACCCAGACAGAGCAATCTTGAAAGATTCTTTGCCCTGAAACGGTTATGTGACTGGTTATGTGTATAAACACACAGATTTATTTGTGCTTTTGCAGACTTCAATGCAAGATAGCATTTTTATAGCCATAGGAGAGTGAAACAATGACATTCCATTAACTTCTAGTTGGGCACAAAGGAAGTTACACTCTACATTACCTTTAATCTGTTTTTATGAAACAGAGACCTGCAGTTGTATTTGTATTCAATAGTTCAAAGGTAGGGAGAAAGAAGCTCTTGAAATTAATTTCTGTGGTGTAAATTTTGGAGCTGGTTGAATAGCAGAAAACAAAAAAGCTAAATAAATTATGTAACAAAACTGAGAATATTTGCTGAATAATGTATGACCTGGTCAGGATGGTCTTCTTTTTTTTATTTAAAAAAAAAANCTTCTAGTGAAAGAAATTACTTTAGTGTAAGATTAATAATAAACAGAACTAGAGCAATGTGTGGTAAACTGGGCACAATAAAGACCTTTCCTTTCTCAGAAATTTGGTTGAAATCAGTATCGTGGCCTGGGAGCAGTACGTACACTTATAAAAGTACACACAGCAGCAGAGGCTGGAATCACAAATGAGCACCTGTCACTCTTGATGCTCAACCACAGGGCTGAACTCTGGGCTTGGCCACACTGCCACCGTGGTCCCTTGTGACTGTTTCTCCATCAGCAGATCTCATCTTCTCTGGGGACCTCTGTTATTTAAGGGCTACGCAGTCCCCCTTGGACAGAGCTGGTGGCAACGGTAGTCAGGCAGCCCTCAAACCAGAAATCACAGTGCAGCACTGCAGTGCTCAGCTGCCCATATGGTGCTATCCTGACCCAAGAGTCACTTATCTGGAAAGCAGAGAGCAAAAGGCAAATTTTATTGCCATTTGCAACAGCTTATCTGGAAAGAAACTGCCTCAGAGATGACAAGAGGGTTGTCTTCTGAAGCTTCAGCAAAACTAGCACGTTCACAAGATGAACATGAGAAACTATTACAGCACCGTCTGGCAATCCCTGAGCAATGATCTCACCTGTCTTGCGTCATGACAGCAAACATCTACACTCTTCAGCCTCAGGGTCAGATACACGGGTTACACTTCAGGGACTGGAGGACTGCAATCAGTAACTGCCAAACACTCCCTCATCCCCTTCAGGACCCCTTACAACATGTAAAGACACATGGGACGCAGAAGCCTCCAAGCACCCGTCAACAATTCCCCAGTGCCAGGGTCTACCCCCAGAGTCACTGTCTCACTTCCCCCTAGCCTGTGTTTCCAACCTGTCAGAGAAGCCAAGAGCTTTAAATTGCAGCTGTTTTTCTCCACTGAGCACCTCCCAGTAGGGTGTCCTGCTGGCTCAGGGGCAGCCAGCTCAAGTGTGCCTTGCATAAAACCTTCTGCGTGATGGCAGAGGACCCACAGGACTGAACTACAGTAAGGGCACAATTAAGCACACTGATTTTTATTTATTTATTTATTAACCAGATAACAACTTCCTTTGGGGAACTCCACTTTCCTGTCCCTGCAATTTCATTTCACTTCTCACCTCCATAGCAAGCTCAGTTCCATCAGGCTTTACAAGCCCTTGCCTCACATTTATCAGAATGGGCACAGACACTGGATCATGGTCTCTGTAGAAGGAAATAAAATGTCCTACAGAAGCAATGGTGTATTTTGGGCAAAGCCTGCTCACTGAGAAGAGAACAGAGCCGGTACAAGCTCACATGCACATGCAGACCTGCTGACGTGCTTTAAAATAAGACAAACACAATGGAAAGCCTCTGTGTCATGTTCACCAGACGGTCCCATGCCTTCCAGTGGCTTCTGCTGGTTTCACCAAGGTGGCTGCAGAGTTGTCCTTTCCTCACCCAGCTTGGTACATCTGTGGAAAAACAGCTGCCACCTTACAACACGTTTCCAGAGCCCAGCATCTTGCCAGGCTGTGGGCCACAACGCAGGCTGGTGACAGCCCCTTGTGACAGAGCACAGCGCTGGAGCAGGGCAGGACGTCTGGGTAGCTGTGTTGGTGTTTGGACAGATGTTCCCAGCGCCGGGGCATGTTCCTCCAGCATTTGCTGCTGGAGGAGCCGCAACAGGTTGGAGTCAGCCTCTCTGAGATCTCACGTTGATACACGTGTTAAGTTCATTATCGTATTTGCAGTGCTTTTTCAGGATAACCGAGATGTGAATGTTTGAGCTGTGTCAACAGTACACGCTGTTAGACCTCCGAGGAAATTAAGGCTCTGAAACAATTGCAAATGGAAAGACTTTTTTTTTTTTTTCCTTTCAATTAGTAATCCAACCAACCATTTAATAGAGTGCAAAATAATCAGAGAGGTGAAGGCAAGGTATGTAAACTAGATTTCTGCTTGACTGGATGTGCTTTCTCAGGGTGCAATTGAAACACTTGCATGAATTAATAAAACCGTGCCTACCTGAAACACTGGAAAAGCTGGGGTGAAAATGTCATTATTGGCTTTTTCAAAGGTGTTTCTAATACTCTTGCTTGCTTCAAGTTGTCCCTCAAAGGCCAGCCTTGATCCCACTAAGAAGTCAGGATTTCTACGTTAGTATGAGAGGATGAAGAATATGTTTTCTGATGGATAGTTCCACTCTTGTTACTGAGGTTTGAGATCTTCATTAAAAGCCATTACATCTTGAGGAATTGTTAGGCTTTTTCTTGCTAGATGAGGTCTCTGCCAGTAAGGCTTTTCAGCTCCACTTAATTACAAAAAAGCCCTGAAAGTCCAATCCTGATAGATACTTTAACATCTGCGTATCTTTCTGAGTAATATTCCGCATTACATTTTAGTCTGAACATAACACCCTAGAGCCCTTCTCACTTAAAGAAATAGGCCTTTCAAGTCTATGCATCTGTATCTCTTCTCTTCTCTGTAGCTCTTCCCTTGCACTTAATTTTTGTTCTTTTTTTTTTTTTTTTTACTTTTTTTTTTCTTTTTTTAAGCTAACCCAGCAGGAGGTAATCTTGCTGAGTATTTTGCCTAACGCTGAGGCCTAATCTGCATCAGCTCCTCTGAATTGAGTTTTGTGGTTTTTTTTTTCCTGATTTTGCTTGTCAAATAAGCTCACTGTTAGAAGAGATACCTTGAGCACCAGCTGTGTGCGGAGGGAGGAAGCTGGCATGTCCCTGGTGCTTTACCTCTTTGGTGTCAGCCTGCTGCTGGTGTGACCTGCTGCTGGTGTGACCTGCTGCTGGGTCCTGGCCACCCCCAGCGTGCCTGGCTGTGCCGGGAAAATCCTGGATTTCAGTTCCTTCTCCTCGGCTTCCTCCCCAGCAGCAGCCCCACAAACCACTGCGTCCTAGCCCCAGGTGACGCTATCTGTGCCTGCACCCTGCCAGCGGTGGAGACACTCAATGGCTTCACCACATTCTACACTGAGTTCAGACCTTACCATGCTGTAGCGTGACTTGCTATGTGTTGCAGATCAGCCCCTTTACCTTTAACTGTTCCTACAGCCTCTGGCAGAGGCTTTCTTCCCTTCAGCATCCCTCTTTCCCAGCCCTCAGGAGGGGGGAAAGACTCCTCTATCCACTGTCAGAGATGACACGTAGGAGGGTGAGATTCAGAGGCAGTCGGCAGAGAATTAGCACTCAGGCTTGTCTGGTGAAATGCACATTTTAAAGCAACCAAGAAAGAAAAGTGGGAGGACAAAGCACACCACTTTATAGTGTGGCAAGCATTTGGGCAGAGATCTCTAACAGGCCCAACATACCAGGATCTTTCCAGTTTACGAAAAGAGAAAACAAGTCTTCTCCCTTCCAAACTCATCATGAACTCCAGGAAGGGAAGGTTATAAATGCTGGATGTATGCTGGAAATAAAAACATAAATCTGCCACAGAGAGCGCGCTATTCAAATAGAGCATTAGTCACAGCCCTATGCTCTTTAATAGCCCCACCACTGCTATTTATAACACCACAAGTGTCCTTGGAGCTACAGAAAGTCCAAACACCACCGGGACGAATATTTTCCCACCGGTGAGAACAGAGAACCTGTTTGTGCAAGGGTGGTGACTCAGCAACGGCCGGGGCTCCTCCATCGCCCGTGCAGAGTGATGATGGGAGAGAGACCTTGCGTGTGGCAAGCTGTGATTTCAAAAAGTCAGACATGTTGTATGGAGACTTGCAGAGCAGTTTTAGGCTAAGTGTTAGGAAGTAACCCAGGTTTTTCAGAGGATTTTGAATTAAAAAAAAAAAAAAAAAAAACATTC